>JAOTRQ010000011.1:823322-836274 GCA_028565875.1 Hoplisoma paleatum | reverse complement strand
TATATAAGCTTTATTACTATTGATCTGTTGTTGTGATGCACATAATGCACCATGTGACTGATACCTGGGCAGAAGCTTAGTGCTCTTATTGTAAGAACAAATAAAAAAGTAAATACTAAATGTCCAGCAATGCATAAGAATCTTTTATTACATTAACCACACAAGCCAAGCATCACAAAATAAAATTTGACAATGTTTAAATGATGGGTCTAAATCTGTATATAAACAGTACTGCTGTCGTTTTAAATCATCCTACAACTATGTGCTGGTCTTTTTGTTTTATCTTTTTGTACACGTTTACTTCTGGACTGCTTAAAATGTGTAAAACATTAAAAAAAAGCCATATTTAAAAAATGGATGGCTATATAACTTTATATATTAGTGATTTCAATGAAACTAAGACTTAAAACTCACACAAAAGCTCACTTACATATCACTTGTCTTATTTTACTGCCCATTTAATCTGGTTTCTTGTAATTTCCAAAAACTATGAGAAGATCAGTAACTTGTAAGAAATTGCCCAGGTGTGTCATGTCAGTTTTAAGTGCTCTGTGCATTATAATTAAGTGTTTACTGAAAAAAAATACTATTATTGATGCTTGTGACATGGCTGTGAAAACAACATATTGTAGAATTATTATTAAAGTCTAACTGTAAGCATCTTGGAGAATGTCTGCATTATTAACAAATGTTAGAATGATTACAGAAATCTAACATGGCAAAGTGTGGAAAGGTGGTGGCAGTTTAACCAGACAAGCAGTTATATTATTAAGTGTGTGTATGATGACTGTGATCTTAAAAAACAATCTGTAGAAACGTCCAGCACAGACCTACAAACTGAACATGTGCATGATGACTTCAACGTTGTATGTAAATAGTTAATAGCATATCAGATTTCAATATCGAATCACGCTAGGAAATGTGTAGTGGCTTTCAAATACAAACATTATAAGGAACTCCGACATACACTTTTATATACACTTTGTCCAAGTCATAGCAGTGGTCGGATGCCACCCATATCAAAATCAACATAGCAATGCAAAGTTTTGATTCTAATTCTTACAACTGTAAATCTTTCAAATCTTTTTTTTTTTATTCTCAGCTGGTATATAGGATGATTTTCATCACCATGTATTCCATTGTGAGTAGTTTTATCTTACTGTAGACCTGTTAATTGCTACTTTTGTCTCGTTAGAGCTGTATAAACATTGGCTTCCATTACATACACTGGTTTCATCTAGGTTAGGTGCGTTTTACATCATAGCATCTTGTGTGTTTGCGAGCCCAGCTGGGGATTCGAGTTCCAGCATCAGGCATTGGTGTACGGCAGACTGGCTGCTAACCATTAGATCATGTAGCATACATTGTACTAGTTCACTGTAGGTTCATCTCTTTTGCGTTCAAAACTAATTTCTTGAACATTTGGCTATCTAGCTGGAAATATTGATCTTATTTGGGCTGGATCTATAAA
The DNA here is from genome assembly GCA_028565875.1 of Hoplisoma paleatum. Taxonomy (NCBI): domain Eukaryota; kingdom Metazoa; phylum Chordata; class Actinopteri; order Siluriformes; family Callichthyidae; genus Hoplisoma; species Hoplisoma paleatum. Next base: position 834,803 of record JAOTRQ010000011.1, on the reverse strand, counting down.
TAAACCACTGTTAGGACCCATAACATAAGCTTTATTTAATGAATGTCTTGGGTAAAGTTATTTCTAGTGACTGTACCCTTTGTATGTAACTAGGTTCAAAAAGATCATGATTTAAGAAGTTTGGTTTAAAATAATTCTGATATTAGAGATTTGACATAAGAATTATGTGTCTGCATAGGTTTACTTTGGGTGCTCCAGTTTCTTCCCATAGTCCAAAAACTTGCATTGTCAATCTTGGATAGTAAACTTGCCCATGACTGTGTTTAAAATAAACTTTTGAGTTGAATACCATGTATAGTGAGTAATAGTTTCCCGTCAGGAATTTAACCATTAATGTGTAAAACACTTAAATTCTAGTATTTGTCATTTTAATCATATTTATTGAAGATAAGAATACAAAACAGTATTAAACGATACAGTTTACAGTCACATATATTAAGGTCCTGTTTGTTGACTCCTTCAGTATACTACACCATTTACGAATTCCCATTACTACGGATCAACAAACTCTCAAGTTGTATGTTTGATCACTTTCACACACTTAACTGCTAGTACACCTGGACCTGGACCTACAAGTAATAGCTTTACAGAGCTCAAGCTGATCTTTTGATAGGAATGTATGAAGGCATCCAAAACATTATGTAATGGCACTGAAATGACTTGAACTTTCTCTTACAGCTGTACTAAACTAGCACTCAGTTTATAGTATTTAAATTCGCTTTGTGCACATGTGTAGGTGTGTTTTAGGGGCCGGTAAACAGGTCAAAAGTGTGATGCCTTGACTCACCTGTTCTTGGCAGGTTTCAATGCCCTGTGCATAAGATGTTAAGTGTTTACTGATTTACTATTAGGATGTCCCAAGAGGCAGTTAGAAAGGTAGTTAGAAATGGGCCACACGGCCCAGTAAAAAAAGGTGTTTTGTCCCAGCTGTTTAATGCCCATTAACCTGCACATCATTCTTCCTGCTACCACTCAGGTAGAAGCTTTAACTAAAGTTGTCTCGAGTATGGTTGTTCTAGTTGGTATTATTCAGCCTACTTTATAATAAAAAACTTGCTTCACTGGTTTGTAGCAGCTTGACAGGTGTTTCTTTCACTTTGCTTGTTGTATCATCACTGACGCATGTTTGTGTCGAACAGTGGGGCAGCCTGTAGATGAGCGACCTGTGCCATGCCGCCAGGGGTTTGGTACGAATCGCAGGATGCCTGGGAGAGAGAGGGTCGGGAAGAGATCTCTGTGGAATTTCTCTTGCCAACAGGCATCTACCTCAGCTTTCCTGTACTGCGCAGTGACACCATTGCCACTATTAAAAAGGTATGATGGGTATTATGCTACTGTCATGTTGATCCGTGATTTGATCACTTGTATTTACAATGTGCTTTAAGGGATGATATAATATTGTATCATGTTTAATAATATTTTATAATGTCTACTCTACATTCAAACCATAGAATAATAATGTACAATTAAACGCTGTATGGCAATTGCTGACTGGTAACAACAACAACAAGACAAAAACAACAACAGCTAACAAGTATGTTCTTTCCCAGATTGAGAAAGGTGTTCAAGCTTTGTGATCATTTTTTTTATTTTTGTCTTTTTCGAAAATGTTTCATGTTTTTTTATTGAACAAACTTTAAACACATCGATTATTGGTCCAAACAAATGCTTGACATCGACCCTGTTTATTACAACACATGAATGAGAATGCACTATTAATCACAGACAGTCTAAAATATTGTTGAGAACCGGGCAGTTTTAGCTTAGTGATTATAATAACAGTAGAGCAACAACAATATAAGTGTTCAGTGTCAACTGAACACAATCTGATTAAACCTTAACGGCTTAATGTGTGTTGTAGAATGTGTGGAAGAACGCCCGCAGCGAGCCTCTCTTTAATGTCCTGGGTGATCCAGATGCTTATGTCTTTACCTGCATCAATCGGACGGCCGAGCGCGAGGACCTGGAGGACGAGCAACGACGTCTGTGTGATGTGCAACCTTTCATGCTTGTCCTGAGGCTGGTAGCACGCGAGGGAAACCGTGTTGAGAAGCTCATCAACACACAGATTAGCCTGCTTATAGGGAAAGGTTTGTATGCAGAAAACATAAAAGTTTTCTTTACCACTAACCGTACTACAAAAATGAAGGTCATTCTAACACAACAGCTTTTCAAAGAACAGATTCTAGTTCCCGAGGGGAAAAAAAACTCTTTACAATGACATAAAAGCCTTAAGAGGAGACGTCATAAGAAGTAAAAAATGAAATGTTAGATTTCACTGGGGCCTAAAATGGTGCTATGATGTAAAAAGAGGTAAAATGTGTTAAAGGAGACAAATGATGCAAAATGTACTTATTTATATTCTTGATTATAAGTGATATGAGCTTAGCATAAGCTAACAAAAATATTCGAAATGCAGGACGCAGCTCAATTATGTAAAAAGAACTCTCTTCTCTGACATTTTCATGTTCATTAAATGTGATTAAAACGCGATAATATGATTAAAAAAGCGTCTTCTGAAACAGCTCATTAGCATAGAAGTTACACTAATAATAACTATGTGAGAGATTTTGTGCAAAGATCTTTATAAACATGCTTTGTAACACCCATCTTGTAAAAAAAGCTCTATAATATGTCCTCTTTAATTCTCACCCTTATATATAAGAAGCCAAACTTGATGTGCCCAAAACATGCAAAAATTGCCCATGGGTAAGTTAATGTGTCTATACTTAATAAAAGGAGTACGAGTGTTTTCTCTGAAGTGGGTGTTTTCTCTGATGTAGAATAAATGGGTAATAAAGATTTCATGATGCTTTTAGGAAACTAAGTGGTGTCGTTTGCATGGTCTTGTAGGTCTTCATGAGTTCGATGCTCAGAAGAACCATGAAGTGAACGAGTTCCGAACAAAAATGCGTGCCTTCTGTGAAGACAAAGCTCAAGAGCGGCAGCTGTTACCATGGTACCAGTGGATGGAGTACAACTTCCCTTGTGATTTAGAACCGATTTCTGTTGTGGCTCAGTGTGCAAAGTCTCGTGGCACTAAAAAGATTTTTATCAATGTCAAATTTGAGGCCAGCGAGGTAAGTTGGTGGTCACCCCTAAAACCTTTACCAGTACAGATTCGTATGACGTGTATGAATATTAAAGAACATGATCGAAGCTACTTTTGTTACATCGATTTCACGTCTAACGACGGCTTACATCATGTGTATGAAGATGCTTTTAGATGCTATTTTTAGAATGACATACAATATTTTTGACAGACTTGCTGTTGCAACATCTGCACTAACATTTGGTGACCCAAATTTCCAGAGTAAAGGATTGTGTAAGGTTGTATTTATACAACAGCACGTTCTCTGTGAATCCCCCACCTACACCACATGCACTCCAAAAACTTTGTTGTTTTTCTCTACAATAAGATCAAGAAATCGAGCGTGCTTGTCGGAGGGAAAATTACGTCACGTTTCTGCTGCTTTACATGCCAAGTAATAACAGTAGCGCTCAATTTCACTTCTCTTTGTGTAAATGTTGCACAAAAACAACATTTGTGCTTTGCAAATGATTTCCCATAGATCTGAACGATCTGGTAGCTCAATTCAAATTAATGTGACGCAATCCGACACATAAAAAATAGCTGGATGATTACAATAGGCATCTCTGTAATGAAAAGTACTATATTTGTTGGAATTTGTACGAAACATTCGGACATCTGGTTGCTCTTGGCTTTGTTAGGAGAGCTTCATGCTGCAGCTGGACCTACAGGACTTGCCCGTGGTTCTGATGCGCAGTGCGCTTAAGAAGAAAGCTACGGTCTTTCGGTCATCAAAACAGGAGCGGACCGAGGACTACACCCTACAGGTCAACGGGAGGAGCGAGTTTATCTATGGGAAATACCCATTGTGTCGTTTTAAAGTGAGTACACATGCCACTTACAGTTAAAAGCTTCATAGAATGGGGATGTTGGATGAGCCTGTTGTGAGAAAACTTATGGCGCATGAAGAAAAGGGAAGCGCTTTAGTTCCAACAAACTATGTAATAACAAATTGAAAAAGAGTATACATAAGCATTTGATTGTTGAGACTTTATTATTATTAGATTATTATATTTTTTTGCCCTTTTAGGAGTCATTTTCTAGTATTTGAGATATGTTTTGATTTCTATATTTCAGTTTGATATGCATGTGAATGATTAGTATACCAGTAGACAAATCGTTTAATATATTTCATTTCTCTGCTTCAAGAACTTTTGGGGGGAATTACTTTTAATATATTTTTGGGGTGGTTTTGGATATGTTATGTCTACATACTATATTCAATGTAAGAAATATAAATGCAGTGATTAAAAAAAAGAATAAAATTAAATATGATACCATGTGCGAAATTTGGTTTGTATCTAAAATGACTTTATCGTCTGTCGTTTGGTTTCTGCAGATCCGATCCCTCCTCTGTATTTGTCACAAAATCTCATCGTAATTGAAACAACAGTCCCAGTCTTAAACCTTAAACCCTAATCTGGTCGTTTTGATGTTGAAACTTCCAGTACCTGCTTAGATGAGTCGTCTATCGCTAGTAAGCTTTTAAACATCAACTACAAAGAGTCTAATGCGATTTGAGTTGCATTAGAGTACATAAATGACCAAGCTGCAGGATATCATGCTGATGACCGCGGTCCTGGTCCTGCTCACAATCTGTGTATCAGACTGGATTGATGTGATTGATGTAGACTCCTGTGTCGTTGCTTTTACAGACCCCCCCCCCCCTTTCTGACCTCATACAGCCCATTGAAAACGAAATGACTAATAAGAAGTGTTTTCTTTTTGCAGTTATCTGATTTACATTGAGAACTAGGCAAATACAACCAGCGAGGGTCATTATAGAGGGATTCCTGTTCCTCGTAAAAACAGGTTGTGTGGATTTCACATGCATCACCGTGTCACCCGTTTGTCTTTTGCAGTACATTTTCTCATGCTTCCACGGAGGAGGCCTGGCTCCCCACTTAACCATGGTGCATTACTCCACTATCTCGAAGTACCAGGAAGAGCAAGGTTGTTTGAGTAACCAAATCTGTAAAAGCCGCTCTGTGTCCAAACCTCCCCCGTTGCCTTTAAAAAAGGTGAGTCAGGATGATTCCGTCTTCTGTTATTAATGACAACTTTACCTCGTATTCCTCATCGCTCTGTTTAAAAAACATGCCGCATCCCAGGAAGTCACCTCACAGTACATAATACCCAGAACAATGACTTTTACTTTGCTCTTTTACATTAAAACTGAAGTAAATCATTCAAGTGTGCATTGCAAAATCTAAATTAATTAATTGTACACTATATTTACATAGTATACTGTAAATGTACAAAACGTATCATTTAACCAAGGAAGCTGTAGTTTGTGGTTTACAATGTGAATTTCCCAGTCGTGAAAGAAAATGATCTCTACCCACAAAAACATGGTTACTATAAACCAGCGGAGTACAATGATGTGTGGTTGTGATCACAGCCATAACCGTGCAAACTTAAGTTAATGAACATTTATTATATTTATCATTCTTTATGTGTTCATTAAATGTTCATGTTAATAAGGTACATTTGATATAAGAAACAACACATTATGTTAATCATACTTTACATGTTAATGCAGGATAAATAAGCCTCACAATATTTTAAAGAATTTTATTGATGTGTCGATGATTTCAGATATAAAACTTATAAGATAATCTATAGATAAACCAAGTTATCTACTATTTGGTGCGTCTTTCTAAAGCCACACACCCAACACATATTATATTTATATACATTCAAGCCTAACTGTTGTGTTTAAGATATTTATTAATTTATTTATTTTTTCCATTTCACAGATCGACACAGTGAAAATAGTTTAATTCCTGTTTGGTTAGTGAGATGTTAGAAAAAAAGACCATCCCGAGAGACCATTACTCGGACTCTTATGAGGAGGATTTTTCGGACTAAAAATCACTCAGTACGCCCCCAGTACATGAATACAGTGTCATCACATTGTAGCTTTGCTAGTCATAAAAATCATTGAATGCTTTGATTTACTCTGTAATACATGTAATGTTCGTTATTGCTCTTCACTAATTTATTTCCTTAAGCTACTTTTTTATGTTGTGAGATTGGTTATCGGTGGTGGTGTATCATGTTCTTGTTCTTATTTGTGCCTTTTTAGTTCTGTCTTCCGTTCTCATTAAAAAAAACTGTTTACGTTTTTTAAACAGTGATGTTCTGACTAAACTAGTGAGATGAGTAACATCAATGTCACTAATAAAAGAATGTGTCGTAAAATAATTTACATTCATTACTGACATGAATCTTGATTTTATGACAGAAGAAGAGGTTAAGAATATTTTTCTGTGATCATTTGTGACTTTCTAAATGATTTGCTGAAGCAAATACAACAGTACCTCTGTACCTTGCTGGGGTACAAGATCATTCAAATGGCTTTGTAGACTGTATACTAATATTTAAACATGTTCTGAGTGTTGCATGGCATTCCTGTGGAAAGTTTAAGTTGTCTGCTTTGAGAATGAGTGAGATTTAGATATGTTCTACTGAGTTAACTATTTTTAAATGGAATTAAATGGTATCTGAATAATGGATTCTCATAAGGAGGGTCATACGAATGCTATATGCGTTCTATAAGTATAACAATAGTTAAACAAGTTAACATGTAACATAAAACATGTTAACTTTTAATTCATGCCTTATTTTGTGATTGAACATAAGTTTTTTTATGTCCTCTGTGTATGTGCACCAGCAAAACACATCATCACTGTGGTCCATCCGTGAACCTTTCCACATCCACCTGCTGCAGGGCATGCGGGTCAACGCCGACGAGAGCATGAAGGTAGGCCTCAGGGTTCTTCGTGTTTATTTATTGTTAATAGAATTCGTTTGTGGTTGTTTACGGCACTTTTAACTGCAGCAAACAGCCAGGGGTGAAATCATAAAGTGTGGTCATGTGACCCTGACCACATATTTCCCATAATTCATCAGAAGCGGTTGAGTAAAACATCAAAACAGGAAGTGGGGAGTGACTATCTGGCTTTCAGCGCTCTCTTGGGCCTAGATTCTTAGAAAAGGACAGCAGTGTTGTTTGCAATCGCCACTTGCTTTGCACTTTTTTCTAGCTGTCACAGAAGTGAAAAGTCATGTGAGGTTGTTTCACTCAATGGCAGAAAAGCCGTCGCTGTCACGGCTGTTTTATCTCGAGCTTTGGCCAGAAGCCGAATGCAAATACATGGAAAAGGAACAATCTATTCTAATTAGAATATTCACTATATATATATATATAGCTCTAAAAATTATTTAGTTCCAGTGTTTCAGCCACAGGCATTGCTCACGGACGTGTGAAATGAATCCAACTTTAACCTCAAAATGAAAAAGAATGAAGTGTTTATTCAATAAAGTTTACACTTTTGTTTGGGCTTTTGTCTTAAATTTAATTCACTTAGTTTTAATACATGTTTTGATTGTTTGTTAGTTTTTATTTATTGAAATTGTTTAGTTGTTTCACATTTTGGGTTATTTTTCACAACAAAAATATAACAAAAAAGAATTCAATTATTGTCCAATTAAGAATTCAATTAATTATTACTGTCCAAAATTCCAAAATAAGTGCAAAATGTTTGTAGTACTGCTGCCGAAAATAGTCAATAGATTTAGGACACATAGGACCATAATAATATAGACGTATTCATGAGATTCACATCTGGGAGCATCTGAGGAAAACATTAACTCTAAAAACAATGAACTACTGTTTTGATTTATTTTCTGACCACAATCAAGATGACAGAACCCCCACTACCACCAAGTTGCCACAATTGGGCCCCTTAACCCTCAATTGCTCAAATTTGTGTGCAGTAATTGTAAGTCGTTTTAGGATTGTTGTATGTGTACGGAACATCAGAACTAAGTCGAGTTCAATCTAGCTCCATCTATAATCAGCACGCAATCATTGCTACTCTCAAAATAAATATATTATCAAATACGGCACTGATGAACAATGAGATTGACGATAAATGTACTTCCAGAATTAAGTATATTTTCTTCGATTGCAAATCGTTTAAACCATCTTTGCTTAATGGAATACTCTTTTGATTCGTTGAATAAAGCTTAGTATAACATTGTAGTAACGACTCATTGACTTTAATACGCATATTATTTAGAGACCATAGTTACTGGGTTATTTTATAGTGCTTGTTATTTATTTAACTAGTCCAGTGTACAAAATGAGTCTAATAATAATTAAAAGGATAAAGATTTCCCCAGGCAGACAAGAAAAACTTGGTTTAATTAAACCTTGAATGCTTGTTTGTTTACAACACGGCCCATCCCTGTAAATCCAGATTAATTTGTCTTGCCTAAAATTTAAACACAGTGTTTTTTTTATTTATAATAGCCTAAAGTAAAACTTCTCACAGTCCAAATATTCTCTTGTTTTTTATCGTGGCAGATTTTGTTGCCTGGTTAATGACTTAACAGGTTTGTAGAGTTCTATCTTCGACTACTAGATTCAAATGCTACACTACTACGTGTGGCACTTTGCTATAATTTTTAGACAGTTAGATAGTTTTTGGACAAATAATTCAAGCGTAACAGCGCTACAACGGGTTGTTAGCGTTGTCCAGTTCACTAGGTTTGATTCTTTATTCTAGCAGTTGCCATAATAAAAAATGACTTTTGTCATGACCGTTAATGACAGTTACAATGAAGCGTCATTCTGAGCAATTGAAAGATGAGGGCTTTACTCAGGGGCCCAACAGTGGCGACTTGGTGGTAGTGGCTTGAATTCTGATCTTTTGCCTATCAGCTTAACCACTAAGCCAGCACTGCTTGCTGTTTCTTTGGGTTTTCTCATTGATGAATTGGTGATAAAATTGGCTGTTCTGCATTTATTCATCAATAGATGATAATCTTAATAAACTTAATAAAGGGTAAAACACCCTTTTTAAACACCCACATCACCCTTGAAAATAGTATTGTGGTTTAAACTAGTAACTGCTTGTATCACTTGTAGCGGTGACATTTTAAAGAAACTGCTGCTTTTTCCGCGCAGCTGGTGGTTAAGGCAGGGCTTTTCCATGGCAGCGAGCTTCTCTGCAAGGTGATAACAAGCGGTGAAGTCAACGTGTGTTCAGACCCTGTGTGGGACCAAAAGCTCTTGTTCGACATCAACCTGTGTGACCTTCCCCGCATGACTCGCCTCTGCTTCGCTCTCTACGGCGTCCTCGAGAAGACTAAAAAACAACGCTCCACCAAGAAGAAAAACAAAAAAGCTGTAAGTCTCACGGCCGCGACAACTGTTCACATGTGAAGCGAAGGTTAAAACGGTCAAATCAAAAGCTCTTGACTCCTCAATACACCGAGACGTTCTCACTGTAGTCTCCAGGTGCCGGGGTTCATTTGTTTACCAGGGCACAGAGACCAGCCACCATGACTTCTGCTTTAGTGGCCACTTCCCTTTTATGGAACTGGTAGAGAAGTCTACAGGGGCTGAGAGAGGAAATGAAAATTGCCTCTCTGTCTGGCTCTTACTTAGATGTTTATTTTAAGTTTTGCAGGGTCTGTTGCAGTTTCAACATCTTGTACAGGTTTAATTCATTGTTAATTATACCAAAAGCTTCAATGCACAACTTATTTTTACTGTAATCTATTGTGTTGCTGTAGCACTTTGGTAAAGACCCTTTTTTGCTAAAGACCCTTCATGTGCACAAAGTTTATAAGAGTACATAATGACAAGGTTTAAGAAGTTTCTTATTGACGAACTGGGTCCTGATCAAATCCCCGATTTTTCTCCACTGAGTATATTTGATTAATTAGAATTCCACTTTATGTGTCACGATTGAGGCATACCTGTGTAATCATGGGGCTGTGGGGGACAACTACCATTTAAAAACTTCAATTCAATATTTGCTCTAAAGGCTAGATCATGGGTGACGAACTGAAGACCAGATATGGGTCCAGGATCGTTCTCGTTAGCTGTTATCAGTCCAGATGTAGGACATTTAAATAAAATCTTTATTTAAAACCTTTACAGTATTTGACGTTAGGTTAATACCGTAAGCATTGACTGGTAAAGTGCTCATGAACAATGTATGCGTTAATCGTATTTCATCAGGATTGCCCTTTGGCCTGGGTCAACACTATGGTCTTTGACTACAAGGACCAGTTGAAGACTGGAGAGTGCTTTCTATTCACGTGGCCTTCAGCTCCAGGTCTGTTTGGCTTTGTTTCTACACTCTTCACGTTGATTTTTTTATCTATATTTAGGAAAAAAACAACGGTGTGGAATGTGCAGAATATAAATTGGTGTTTTTTTTCGTAGACGACAAAGGGGATCTGTTGAATCCGATGGGGACGGTCGAAAAGAACCCCAACATCGACAGCTCAGCCGGCCTGGTCATACACTTTCCCAGCTTCAGACCTCATCCTCTCTACTATCCGCCACTTGAGAAAGTAAATCCTTTTACGATTGGGGAATATGACATTTGGTCATATATTTGTATAGTTTTGTGGGATGTATTTTATTTCTGTTCTGTTTTCTTTCAGTTGTCAGAAATAAATGGAGAGAAGATTGTTGCTACGACAGAGGAGGTATGAAGCAAATGATCTGATTACATGCAAAGTATAATTACAGGATTGTATTACTCATCTTTTTAGTCAGACACAGGTGTAAATAATTATTTCAATATTGACAATAGCATACATTTATTAAGTCAGAAGAGAGAGCAATACTTGCTTGTCCAATAGACAGACGATTGTGGGAATTCTTTCTGGGAAGGTTGCTGCTGTAATTTAAGCAAAGGGGGCTAGACGTTTATTAATGAACGGTAATAGCGTTCACGTTATATTGGTCATTCATTATGTGGGGAAATGTTGCAATGCACATCCTATTGGTCAGTTTCAACGATACTGTGAAATTAACTCTTAGAGACATTGAAAGAAATTAGATTATTGAAAAAATTGACTCGAATGATTCTTTTTATTAGATTAGTCAAGTGCACGCAACCCAGAACTATTTGTAATCTTCTTTAATAATATAAACAAAAAGACATATATAAATGAAATATGTAAAACTCTAAGCGCATGAAAAACCGGATATGCATTACATAAAAATCTTGATTTCTTATAGACTATTTTTGATTTTTAGACACACAAAGGTATTAAAAGTGTTGTTTTTCCTCAGCATCTGAAACTGAAAGAGATAGTGGACAATAAAAACCACACTGAGTTCTTCGAGGATGAAAAAGAGCTTCTTTGGAAGCTACGTGGGGACGTGAGAACCAAATACCCAGAGAGCCTCGCCAAACTGCTTCTCATCACCAAGTGGAATAAACACGAAGATGTTTCACAGGTACTACGAATACATAAGAGCTAGCGTAGTGTTATGTAAAATCTAGCATTTAGCCGACGCTTTTATCCAAAGCGACTTACAATGAGCAGACAGGGTTAAGGGTCTTGCTGAAGGA
>JAOTRQ010000011.1:794782-823222 GCA_028565875.1 Hoplisoma paleatum | reverse complement strand
TCTATCTATCTATCTATCTATCTATCTATCTATCTATCTCTCTCTCTCTCTCTCTCTCTCTCTCTCTCTCTCTCTCTATCAATATATTAATATATATATCACATCAATATAATACAGTTTAAGTGTAGGGACACAGGTATTATTTGTTTACTGTTTCATTTCATTTTTTTTCTTTAGTTCTAGTATAACTAAGTGTTCCTGTGAAATGCCTGTCAACACTGTGCATGACTGGATGCAATGTGACCAAGTGGCTTGGACAAGATACTCAGTTCTTCCCGTTAAAACTCACCCACCCAAACCACCCACCCAACCCTGCCTTTCCTCCAATCTACTCACCCATCCTACAGCGCTTTTGGCTTCTTCCACAGACCCCAAAGTACCAAACCCTTTGGCTGCCAAAATGATTTTGGCTGTTCTTATTTAGTGTGGCGTGCTAATCGTTTTTTGTTTTTTTCTTGGTCATTGTTTTTTTTTTTATTCGACGAGCACCAGTCTCTGTTTGTCTAGATGCCGATCTTGACTGAGACGTCGTTTTGTGCCCTTTTTTCGTCGTGTCCAGGGGAGATCTGTGGCTTTCGCATTCATGGACAAGATGTGCCATTTGAGGCGGTGATGCTGGATAAGTCTTCAGGTGAAGCAGTGATCCGGGCAAAGGAGAAACTGGACTGTGAGCTTAGAAAAGAACACACCTTCACCATCCAGGCCTATGACTGTGGAGAGGGTCCCGACGGGGCCAACATGAAGAAATCACACAAGTGTGTATCAATGAATGTAGCCAACACTACAATGATTTAAATGTGCCTACATTATTAATTAGATCGTGTAGATTCTCATGTAATATGAACTGATTTTGGGGTAATCTTTAATTTAGCTTGCAGTTTGTTAAATAACCACTTAGATGGCATCAAGTTTATATATATATAAGTTTATATATATATATATATATATATATATATCTTATTACTGGTGTTTTTTGTTCCAGGGCGACTGTCCACATCCAAGTGAACGATGTAAATGAGTATTCCCCCGTGTTCAAAGAGAAATCATACAAAGCCACGGTCATCGAGGGCAAGTCATATGACAGCATCCTAAAGGTCGAGGCAGTGGATGCTGACTGCTCTTTTCAGTACAGTCAGATTTGCAGCTATGATATCGTCACCCCCGATGTGCCCTTCAGTATCGACAAGGACGGTAAGTTGAGCTCGGTGCACATTGTGGTTTGCTGAAACGAACATCCATTTACAAACCAGGCTATTTACAGAACCCAGATTGCTTTGGCTTAAGCACAAGATCGTCCCATTTTACATAAAAATAGTTTTAGGTCTGATTTTTTATTTAAGGCCCTGAAGTTACATGAAAATATAAATAACAACAATTTAATTCAGTCCATATATATATTGCTGTTAAATGCACACTAGATAACTTTTTGCATACTATTCAACCATTTGTTGGTTTTCTTCCTATAAAGTTATCTTTTTATGTATGAAACTAATTAATTGACTGATAATAGTTCTCTAGTGTGCTATATAACTGTTTATAATGTATCTATAACTACTTGGTGTATCAGTGCATATCATTCAAAATTAAATTGCAGTGAGAACCAAAAAAGCACAATTTTTATCTGGTTAATTAGATACTATATTTTTATAGTTTTCTAAACATACAACCAAGTTGTATGCTAAGTTTTTCTAAACTTAAATATCATTGTTTGATTGTTCTTAATGTGAAAGCTGTTTATAATCTGTTGCCTTTTTGCACAGGCAACGTCAAAAACACGGAAAAGCTCAACTACAGCAAGGAGCGTGTTTACAAGCTTACAGTGACCGCCTTCGACTGTGGAAAGAACCGAGCCTCTGAGGACGTCCTCGTCAGAATCAACGTCAAACCGACCTGCAAACCAAGCTGGCAAGGTATGAAAAGCTGCTCTGTCCTGCCTGAACTAGTCTGAATATTTAGTGCCAGGCTCTCAAAGACTGTAATTAATGTCCAAGCACCAGACATTTAATATCTGAAGCTTTCATCTTAGGAAGTAAACGATCTGACCTGTATCTTCTCTCTTAAGGCTTTAATAAGAGAATTGAGTACGAGCCTGGCACCGGAAGTCTCGCCCTATTTCCTAGCATTCGTCTGGAGACCTGTGAGGAGCCGATCGAGACCATCCGGGCCAGCATTGAGCTGGAGACCAACCACATTGGCAAAGGTTGTGACAGAGACACCTATTCTGAAAAATCCCTGCACCGCCTGTGTGGTACGTCCCGGCAAACACGATAGCACTTGAGATTCCTCAAGTGACATTTTAAAATTATTTATCGAATAAAAAAATGATTCGTACAGTTCATTTTAGTGTGATTTGTGTGTTCAGGGGCGAGTGTAGGCACCGTGGAGTTGCTTCCTGCTCCCAGCAGTGCCACCAACTGGACTGCAGGCCTCCCCACCGATAACGGACACGATAGTGACCAAGTCTTTGAGTTCAACGGCACTCAGGCTGTAAAAGTGCCCGAAGGTGTGGTCAGTACCACTTTGAAGGAACCCTTCACCATCTCGGTGTGGATGAGACATGGGCCCGGTGTTCGGGAGAAAGAAACCATTCTTTGCAACTCTGATAAAACAGGTAATAATTGACTAAACAGAACTGATAATCCATTGAGTGTGTGTTTGTGCTATGAACATGTTGCTTTTTGTGCTGTTTTACTGCAGACATGAACAGACATCATTACTCCCTGTTTGTACATAACTGTCGTCTGGTGTTGCTCCTGCGTCAGGACCCGAGTGAAGCGGAGAACTATAAACCGTCCGAGTTCCATTGGAAACTCGACCAGGTAAGTCAACGACGATGCTTTTAAAGGCTTTTAAATGCTTTCGTTTTACAAGAGCTCTGCCTGCTTGAGTACAGCGGCATAAAAAAGCCTCAAAGCTAAAAATAAATTAATGCTTTGTTCAGAATGTAGCACCAAACCAAAGGCAGAAGAAAAGGCTTTCTGCAGCTCTGTTTAAGATAAAATCTTAAAATGAATTCATAACTAAATCAGAGAGTCCAGAACAAATATTCAGTTTCTCATTAGTAATTGGTTACATTAGTGTTCTTTCAGTTTTGTTTTATTCAATAAACTGGAAGTATCATTCAAACTAACACACAAAAATTACAAATAAAAACAAACGATCGATTTGAAGTTATTATTTCATTATTATCTCAAAGCCGTATGCATAGTTCGTTGTACTTTTCCCGCTAATAACATTTTCCTATTACCACCACATTCATGACATTTAGCAGAACCTTTTCTCCTGGATGACTGGATACGTTATGACCAATTCAGCATCGCTTCACTGACCAACACTGGTCATTTGATAGTGATGAATTTGAACCACTGACCTTTTTTCTCTTCCAATAATCCATTCTCTTAATCATGAATCCACCACTGACAGGGAGGCAAAATGCATTATTAATGCAATGAAACAAAATTCTGAGTAACTAGAGATTAAATGAGAATCATGACTTGGTTGGTTTTCATAGTAGCACCACATTCCTGTTCCGTTTTTAAGGCATTTAACATCTCTTATTAGATCTGCGATAAAGAGTGGCACCACTATGTGCTGAACATCGAGTTCCCCACCGTGACTCTGTTTGTGGACGGATCCTCCTTCGAGCCTTTCCTAGTCACAGAGGATTACCCACTCCATCCCTCCAAGATTGAAACCCAGCTTACTATCGGCGCTTGCTGGCAAGGTACGCTGGTGTCAGTGTGTGTTCGACACGATGCCACTTTTACTTTTTAATGTTAATGCTCTCAAGTCACAAACTAATGAATCTCGAGGGTTTACGACGTTACACCTAAATATTCTCCTATTAGTTTTATTTAAGTTAGTCAAATACATGTAATGGTAGAGAACCATAAACTTGATTCATACCTGGTTGTTTCATACGTGAGAATAGAATGAACTACCATCGGAGCTGTGTCTGGCCAACCTATTACGATTTCGAATTCCCATTTTTCCGCTATAGTTCAAGGTGTCTGTGCATATTATTATTATTTCTTGCTACGTTCTATTAATTCAGAGTAGTTGAACCAAATAAATGCATATTATTTCATCTCAAACCCATCCAAAAGGACATTTCTAACAATAGCGCGGTGCTGTTTTGGTTAAGGGATTCTAACATCTAGTCCTAGCAAGAATCATATATTTCTCTTATTTCTTTTCAATTAGAATTGTCAACATAAAAAAGAACTGACGTCTGTGTAGAGTCAGATTTGCTGGATTTAAATGTTCACTATGTAAGATCTGTGTCCATCTGGAAATCACAGACTGTGTTAGCGGTATCCATAATACAATATACCACTTTTTATTGAAATGTATTTAATGCATGCCATTTTATTTATATAACAGCTCGAACCTTTGCCTAACCAAAACGAGTCCTTCCCCACTTTCCCCACTTTTCTGTCTCTCCTCCACAGACCTGACAGGAAATGACAATGACACTGAGACACTCTCAGAGCCTGTGACAGGTTGCCGCAGTCTTTCACTAATCGCTTGAATATTACAGTTTGTTCATGAATTAACACGTCCAGCACAAATATTTACAGCATGAGTCCATCCTGACCAGACCAGATGTAGCCACACAAATCTTGCTTGCTTTTATTTTACTTTTCATTCACTTATTGTCCTTTATTCACTATTCGTTTTCTGGCTGTTCATGTGTGTATTCATCTTGCATGTGCATTTTTTTTATTACAGTATAAATTCTCTTATATGTTTTGTTGCTGACGGAATAGCTTAGGCAGGCCACAGAGGTGTACTGACACAGTCAGAAGATGTCCTGGGTTCAATCTTTAGGTCCACTGGAGATGCAGAGACGCTATGGGTTTTACTCTGTAAAAACTTATCATCGATATGTTGCCAGGCTACTAAGTGCCTAAAAGTCTGATGCGACTTCTGGGGCTTTTATGTGTGATGTTTGCATGTTCTCTTAGTATCTGTGTAGGTTTTTTTTATGTACTAGTCCAAAGACGTGCATTGAGGTTAATTGGAGTAACTAAAATTATCCTGTGTGTGTGTGTGTGTGTGTGTGTGTTTGTGTTTGTACCTAGCAGCAGACTGGCAACGTGCTCAGGTGTTTAAAGCCCTGTATGTGTCTCATCGTGGTCCTAAAAAGGATTAATCGCAGGTAGAACTAGATAATGGATGAGTAGATGGATGAAAGGTTATAATTGTATTTGACTTTTGCCTTTTAATTGACACAAATATAATAGTAAAAAATAATGTAGTGAGGTAAACACAGTTCCAATATTATATTTATGCTTCGTGACATTAGCTGAACGGTTCAGTATTTTTTATTTTTGTCATGTTTTATCACTATTTGTTTCCACACATTGCAGTAATTCACCAGAACTGGCAACTAACGTTGGACTTGCATGAAGCTGCCGGTCTGGATGTGTCCATGCATCACTCTATACTAACACGCATGAATCATATTTGTCATACACGCAACGTCACCAAGCATGCTGGACATTAAAAACAACACAGATCACAGGAATAGGAGTTTTTCTTCACTAACTTCGTCTGTCTGGGTTTGTCTAGGAGGCACTGGTCACATGACTCAGTACTTCCGGGGTAATTTGGCTGGCCTGATGATCCGCACAGGAAAACTGGAGAACAAGAAGGTGATCGACTGTCTGTACACGTGCAAGGAGGGTCTGGATGTGCAACTTCCAGAAGAGGTCGCATCTTCTGTAAAGGTCTGAGCACGCGTTCTCATTTGTGTTTTTATTGATTGATTTCATTTGTCTCATCGGACTGTATTTTGGCTATTCGGGATTTGGGGTTTGCCACAGCGATACATTTTGGTTTGCAAAGTCACATTTTATACTCCTGTCATTCAATCTCGTTCAACTGTTCTTATTTTGATCTGGGCGGGGATGGATTTGTAACTTCTTGTAATCACACGTTAGTTCCTTGTAATGCATTTGCAGGAGGATTTTAATGCTTGTATTTGGCTGTTTAGGGTTTTGTGTATTTTAAAGTATTGAAAACCTAAAGTAAGTATGAACTGCTTACACATTAAACAGGTAATTTAAGAGTCCGCGATGCTCCGGGTCGAAAATCATGCAAGTGAGGTTGAATTGGAGATACAAAAAGTGTCAACGAGTGTGTTTTGTTGAAACTTATGTGCTGATATATTTGAAATAAAGTATTGTACATGTCATAAATGTAATCACACTGTAAAGCATGTAGGTTATTTGTTTTTGGACATTCTTCAACTGAACAATTGACATAAATAGGTACCTGGGTACTACTACTGTAATGTACTTGTTACTTCAATAAATACCCATGTACTACTTTTTACGCCATTTCCTTTTAATGCATTGCAGAAGATTTTAATGCTTTAATTTGGCTGTTTAGGGATTTGTGTATTATAAGGTATTGGAATTCTCAAGCAACAATAAACTATGTCAAAGGAGAACCAATTAAAATGATAAACATCGGACATTTTACAACTAAACAGTTTGAATGTATAAATGTCACTGAAATGGCAGAGGTGGTTTTTTTTAGTCTGATTTATTACATTTGTGCAGGTGGACTTTAACCCCAATCAGTCTTCTCTGACTCTGGAGGGAGATGATATTGAGAGCTTTGAAAAGGTCATGCAGCACATCTCTTACTTAAATTCCAGGCAATTTCCCACCCCGGGAATACGGCACTTACGCATCACCACCACAGTCAAGTCAGTATCCAGCAGTATTAAATCAATACTTATCATAACACAACGAACTATACCTGCTGTTTGTTGAGAATGGGGACAAAGTACTTGCGAGTGCACAGCAGCCTATCATCTGTAAATTTTCATGTCTGTCTAGGTGCTTTAATGAGGAGACGTGCATCTCGGTGCCTGATGCCGACGGCTACATCATGGTACTTCAGCCTGAAGAGCCCAAAATCAGCCTGAGCGGTATAGACCACTTTGCACGAGGAGCAGCTGACTTTGAGAGCATCGAGGGTGTGATTCTGTTCCCAGAGCTGCGTGTCATGAGCACCATCACACGCGAGGTAGAGCCTGAAGCTGAACCAGAGTCTGAAACTGAGGGCGAGGATGAACCAACAGGTAAAATACCGTCGCTGACATTACAGAATGTGGCATGCGAGGTCATAATTGAACTCTGATGTGTCAAGTGGCAAATGGCAAACATTAAGTTATGCCAGACATGTCCGTGTCGTCCAATCTGGGCCTCGCTTTGCCTCGGGCCCCAAAATTTGGTCTTACACCACTGCAGTGACCTCTTAGTGTGTTATCATAAACAGTTCTACTGAAAAAAATATTGTTCAACTAGGGTTTCTAAAGAAAACGATTTATCCATTATGAGAATCTTTTATATCTACCTTGTTTAGCAATACATTCATTAAATTTAAAAAGCGATTTGACACTGGACATCCACTGTTCCCTTTGTGCAGTGCAAGAGTCGGTGGTTTCTGAAGAGATCATGCACAACCTTGATACATGTGACGTGACCGTAGTGGGGGATGAACTGAATGGAGATCATGAGAGTCTGGAGATCGATTTGACTCAGGTTCAGCAGAGAGGCCTGGACATCAGCTCGTCAAACGTCGGCATGATTATCACTGGTGAGTTTCTAGACAAGGCTTTTGTAGTTTGTAGTCCGCATTTTAATTCCATTTTTTTTTTGAGTATTTAAGAATTTAACCAATTGTATACATTTGATTATGAGTAAATGATACATATACATATACATAAGAGACCAATTGAAATTCAGATTCTCTAGATGGACAATTTCTCGCTTTCAGCAGTTGTGCTTTATTTTATAAACTAGAATAAGAATTGCAGTAGAGAAGAAATTGGAAAACTATCTAGTGGTGTCTTATTCAATATGTTGTTTTAACCACACAGGTGTGAACACCATGACCAACTACGAGCAGGTACTTCATCTGATCCGCTACAGAAACTGGCACACCGAGGCTTTATTTGACCGGAAGTTCAAGCTGGTCTGCTCTGAACTTAACGGACGCTATATCAGCAACGACTTCAAGGTCGAGGTATGACCAAGGTCACATTAAATCATACAGTAAAGAATGCATTTCATTGGTTTATCCCGTTTCATGGGTGAGAGCATGTGGTCCTCGGTGGTTGTTTTGTTCCCCCAGGTCAACGTCATTCACACAGCCAACCCGGTCGAACATGCTAATAATGCCATGTATCAGCCTCAGTTCATCAACCAAGTCAAGCATGCCTCAGTGGACCTGTCTGGTCACAACCTGGCCAACACACATCAGGCTTCAGGTAGGGTTCTAATGTCGCTGCATTCTGTCGGTCTTCAGTATTCGGTTTACAGTAAGCATTTAAATATAGCTGCGACCTTGAATTGTTGAATTAATTATTGTGAGTAGTAAATTTATCCTCGAAACCGTGTTTCGTTTACCAGGCTTTGCTCCAATGTCATATTCAATTACCCAGTTACATTTCTACTACAGAGAAAGCCAATAACCAAACCAAGCACACTCCTTCTTGACTATGTATGCGGTAGCCGACGGCATGTTTTAAATGATCACCTTTGCCTGTTCAGTCGCCATCAATCTGCCAGCCTTGGTGGTAATTGCTTCAGTTATGAGGAATCGTCTCTAGAATTCAATTCCGACAGTAGAGCCAATTATTGTCTATGTGGGCATCCAGTCTGCCAGCAGCAGAGCTGAGATGCTAACTCATTTGAGAGTGTGGTGGTGCGGCACTCCACACCAACAAAAAACTGGCATTGATTGTCTGTCTGTGTGTTTGCTCACAGTCGTACCCAGTGCCGCCACCATTGTCATAGTGGTGTGTGTAAGCTTTTTGGTGTTTATGATCGTCCTGGGCGTTTTCCGTATCCGCGCCGCTCATCAACACACCATGAGAGACCAGGAGAACGGAAAAGAGAATGAAATGGACTGGGATGACTCCGCCCTCACCATCACCGTCAACCCAATGGAGGTACGGAGTCTATAGAACCCCGAGTCAGAGCACTATCAGCAAGATAGTAAACATCTTTTCTTGTACATCTGCCTTCCCCTACTAAGCAGACATACGAGGACCAGCACAGCAGTGAGGAGGAGGAGGAAGAGGAGGAGAGCGAAGAAGGCGAAGAGGAAGATGATATCACCAGCGCCGAGTCTGAGAGCAGCGAGGACGAAGATGGACCCGAGCAGGAGGACCAGCAGGCCGCGGGCCGACAGCAGCAGCTGGAGTGGGATGACTCCACTCTAACCTACTGACTGACCCGATCGGATAACACACAACTCACACACACATGCACACCGACAGATGCACATATACACACTCACTCTTTCACTCACGCACCAGGGGGGAGTCCCATTTACCCTCCCCAAATTTCCTTACAGAGCCATGAAGTAAATCATCAAAGTTCTTGAAGCTAAATGCATATATGAATAACTACAAATATAAATAAGTATATATATATGTATATAGTGTCTGTGGTGACAGATGTTGCGGGATCAGCTTAATATCTACTGGCCGAGGCTCCCTGGTGTCAGCTTAGTGGTGATGTTCAGTGTAGTAAAATTATCACATAATTACTGAATGTGAGTTTTTTGTATTTAATTCTCTTCTGTACTTTTTTTTAAATTCATGGGATGTTGCGGGCCTACTTTTTTAAATTCACAACCTTGTGTTATGGCTTTCAGATTGGGAATGATTTGATGTACATTGCACACGAATTTAAAAAATGTTTGCTTCTTTGTTACTCGCTCCACATTTCCTTCTGATAATGCATGAAAATTGTTGTCATGCAGGATGTCTAGAAACCGAAAATTGCTTCTTTTTTTGTTTAAGAAACGTAATATTTTGTAAATACTTTACACCATAGTGTCCAGTAATCTCAGTAACTGCTGTAGGATTCTTTTTTTTGTCTCTAGACGCTTTAGCATGTTTTTTTTAATAGTTAACGCAGTTGAAACGAAACGTTTCCGTCAGGCTTCTGTGAGTTGTTTGCTTTCGAGAGGAACTCCTAACAAAGGCTGGTGTTTCTGTTTTGCTTACTTTTGAAACTTTTTTGACATTAGTGACGGGCATGACGTATGCGAACTCGAGGCTTGCACGGGTGCAATGGCATTGTAGTTTTTTTCATTTCTGTGAAATCTTACCAAACTGAATATATTTTGGACCCTTGAAATAACCATTCAGGTGATGCTATGTCGTTGGTACTGTATGTTGTATGATTAAGGCACACTGCAGGCATTTCTGCCATCTTTAAGTGGTAGTGATATTTGTTAGAATCGTTCGAATCTAAACAGACCAGTTTATATTTTGGTGGCAGCGGAAGCTTTAATAACATGAATGAACGGTCGGTTGGGTTGCAGAGATGTTTATATGGTATTTATTATTTGGTGTCTTATAATGTTTCATTGATACAGTAAATTAAACAAACATTGTGTGATTCAGACATTCACAAGTGTAGTTTAATGGTACTGCTTGGATTTGTTATACAATTTTCATAAGGTACTCTGTTTATTATTTGTTTACCACTAGCAGGAACACTAAATTTGTTTGTAGTTTACATTTAAAAACTGCTAGCTGAAGTGACAGCTCCTAAATCATCATTCTCAGACCTCCGTAGACGTCATGTTTCTCATCAGCAGTAGTTTTTCATTACTATTATTATTTAACAATACTCTAAAAAAGGAACGATTACTAATTCACTCATTTAAGTCGCAGCCAGTTACGAAGAGAATATTTAATTTGTGCTAGGATGTACGGATACGGGACTTGATTTCAGTTTCGTACTGAAATGTTAAAGCTTTCTTTGAGATCAGAATATGTCTGATATAGTAGCAAAAGAACTGAGAAATCCTGCTTTTAAGGCGACGTGTGTGTAAACGGCTCACTAAAAATTGTTTCATTTTATCGTTCCTAGTAATGTTCAGGTACACGATTCCTTTGTGAACAGAGTAGGTTGGAGTGAACTGATCCTGATGTTGTGGGGAGTGCCTTTTGTTTGTCATTGACATTAACACAACTAACACGACCCCCCCCCCCATCTAACATCTCTGTCATTTTGGCTATGCCCATTCTCTTTTTGCAATTTCTCGATATTAGGGTTTGTACAGCTGTAGAGACTTGATTTTTGTCGTAGGGTTCGATAGGTCATTTTCTCAGAGGTTTGTCTTATGTACTCGTCCTGTGCTCTTGTTGATGTGTAGAGCTAGTCGATCCATATTGTATCATCACTAAATATCGTTCTGAATCATGTGTGAGGAGATCCACCTCACAAGTTGTATATTAATATTCAAATTGTTTGGGCAGCATATGTAAGTGCAAGTTTAATCATCTGTGAATATTGAAGTGTGTCGATAGTCTGACCAAGATCTAGAAGGCAGCATGTTTTGTTTTTGTTTTTAAATAGAACCAATATCATTTTTCCCTCACATTATTTTGCACAAATGTCAGAAATTTTAACGGATATTATGTTTTCATTCAAATACCTTTCTGCAAATTTAACAACGTTGTTCCCAAACAAAAAACACGTGGACCATTCCAGAGTTGAATTGATAAAAGTAATAAAAGAGTGGTTCATTTACCTGCAGCTATGTTTCTGTTCATCACCAGTCATTTCGACGTGTACACTGAGAGCTCGGATGATTGTTGGTGACTAGGTGGGAATGGGATGAGCCATTCGACTGCGTTCATTCTGTATTACGAAGAGTTGTAGCATTTTGACAGTGTTTGGGAGTAATACAGCCTGTACTACTGAATCTGATCGTGCTTCGCTCACATTATGAATGGCATTGTTGATTTTTGTCATTTCTTTTTCTTTTTGCTCTGAAAACTGTAAGTAGAGGAGTTGAAAATGTTGGATGCTGCCCTGATGCTCATTCACTTTTCTACAGCGAAAGGCAAATTTTGGTGAAGTTGACGCTTGCTCATGAACAAAATAAAGGATGATGGAATTGAGATTCAGACTTCCATGTGATTTTTTAATATTAATTTTACAGATATACGGAGTACTTGGACCTAGGCTAATTAAGTCGGACTTTTATTGGTATAGCCAGGGGCGTGGTGGTGGCCATCAGGAGGTTTCCAGATTTTTTTGTACCCCAGTAATAAGCGCAGTAATAAGCAGTAATAGCACATTAATAATCCTAGTAATAAGTGATGGTTGGGAACGAACATTTGGTGAATGACAGGAACTCTTCACTAAGAGCAATTTTTCATCAAAAAACTTTAATTATAGAAAAAATACATAAAATTAAATTGGACGGATCTCGAAAGATCTTCATGGGGTGGCAAGAAAGGGTGTTGGGAAGTGGTCTTGTCCTTTCAGCCTTCCCTGAGGGTCGCCCGCAGTTTGGGGTGAGTTTGGCGTCATCTGGAGGCCTGGCGAGCTAGAGCACCCACTAGTGCTGAATGCCGCCAGGTGTTGCTAATTTAACATCGGGTTTATAAGCCCAGCCAACTCGGCCTCACACTGCAGGCTCATCGAATCGGAAACGCGTTGCGAAGTGTGCAAATGGTGCAAAACCACCATCGAGTCCTAACAAAGGGGGCAATAATTTTTGAAATGATGGCAACATACGACTGAGCTATTTACACCTGGATCAACCTAGACGGGATAAGAACCCAGGAAACTGTGTAGCGAGTGTGCTAGATGTACATTCATATTAATTATCAGGGATGTTTTTATTACTATTACTATAGAAATTATTAATATTAGTAATAATTAATAAATAAGTGTACAAATATGGAGGATCTGAGTTGTTTAGATGTGCAGTGGAGAAAAAAAGCACTATAATGAACACTTCTTCTCCGTCTTCAGTCTTTAAATTGTGTTCAGATATCAAATTAATATACATATAAAGTTTATAATATACACTGATGCTAATGCTTTGTTAGGATTAGATCACGGACGTTTTACTTCACACGTCACGCTTACGATTCTGATTCATGTGATGATTTGGCGCCACCTGTTGGTCGCCTGACTTGATAGCACACAGTACTGCTGTGTGTGTATATGGGACTCTACTGTGATCGGTCTCTCGGTGCGGGTAAAACACTGACTGCTAAAAGGATTTATCTTACAAAACGTTCATATTAGCCAAGTTAAGTTAAAATATACGAGGCTGCAGATATAATTAGGAGTCGTTTGGGAGCCGAAAGAGTCGACTCTCTGAAAAGAGCCGAACGTCACAGTGTTGCAGGATGCAGCCAAATGAACTGATATTCTTAATTGGTGTTTGATCCAAGGGCAGTCACGATAAATACAACTAAGGTCAGTGATGCTCAGCACTTTTCCTTAAGTTGATTTTTATTTTTTAAATGTGTTTTATGCTTAATACAGTATTTTTATGCTGCTAAAAAGTATATAGTGTTTTATTTAATAGTAAATATATTTATCTTGATTCGATCGGATAAAAGACTTCTCCAAATAAAGCTCTAAATTTTGAGCTTTAAACCCCAGCCCCTACCTTGGTATAGCGGTATTATTACAACAGGACGGGCTACCAGACCAGAGTTCAGAGTTGAGCAAGCCTATGGTGACTGTGGCAAGAAAAAACCTCCTGAATAAACTATAGGAAGAATGATGTATGTATATATATATATATATATATATATGTATATATATTTGTGTGTGTGTGTGTGTGTGTGTGTGAAGTGTCTATCTGCATATACATACACACAAGAAAAGTAATCACAGTGCAGTTTTATTAATTTACATTTAAATATGTTCAATGTATTAAATATATTCAATATGAATAACGAAATGTAATTAGTGAATACAGGAATTTGACCTTTAATCAATATATTTTAATTGTGTATGATTTGCCTAGCGTTCCTACGACCTGTTAGTTATTATGGGTACAACTCTTAACTGCATGATGCTGTGGTTATAAATATAAACATATTAGTCAGTCATATAATCATTTATATTTGTAATAATTAAGGACATTTATACTCCGTCACAATTAAAAATGTACATATTTATTGACCAAGACGATTGGTGGTGAAAACCAAGATGTTAACAAAGTGAGACCGTACAACATCCAGAAACCTGAATCTGAGTTACTTACATACTTCCAATAATATTAAATCATAGCGTTCTTCTCTCCCCTGCATGAAAGTAAATCAACTTCAGAATGTGTTTATATACGTATAAGTAAAAACGTACTTTTTATAAAATATTGGACAATCTTGACATGGCAGTGGTTGTGTTGTGGTTATACATTAGCGCCAACATCGTTCTAAATACACAGCAAGTACCTTGTATATAATTGGCTTTAGACCAGTTAAAATGTACATATTTAAAAAACACTTGTTAAACATTATAAAAAGCGTAAAACCAGACATCACATTAAAAAAAGACATTTAAAATCACTTCTAACAGCATTTACATTTACATAAACTCTCTGTCAGGGAAAGTGTAAGCTTAGGTATGGCTCTTCTCAACTCCAGAACTTGCTAGGGCCATGATCTTATCCTCAGAGCCTGTAAAAAATACAAAATATCAGAAAAACTTTAGTACTGTACTTTGTATTAGGTACTTAATACAAATCTGAATGCCAAGATTACTGTTCAAGTTTCTCAAATGTTCCGGTTCTTTTTTAATTCCTGTGTTATGTGAGTAATCGAGGAGTCATCACTCACCCAGGTTTGCTGTAATCTTCTCAAACTGACTGAGAGAAGAACTCACATTCACTGTGAGAAAAGCTTCATCCTCACCCGTAAGCTATAATGACAGAAGTGTAAGGTAAAGCAAGATGTTAGGAGTTGTGTGTCGGTCTTATAAACGCTCATATCGACGCTGACCTATGTACAGGGTGTCCTAAAAGACAAAGTCTACGCTATTAAGTTATTTAATCTAAAGCTATGATTTATTCTAACAGGGATAAACATTCCTCTGGCTGTTTTTAACTGTGCCGTGCTATAACATTCTACATACAATACATACAAAGTACATAGTAGTCTTAGTTTTATCTAGAAATAACATATTACAAATAAAAAGATTTTTCAGTTCCCTGTAAATTCCCTGTAAAAATATCGCATTTTAAATTTATTAGAACATGATGTAAATCTATGATTTAAATGGCAGCCCGTACGACTTGTAAGGGCCAAGTGGTCGTAAAACTTAATTAACACCTTCCAATTAATCAGAGTTGTGAATTTAACAGTGTCTGTATTAAAATAGCATCGACACACAAATCTGAGCCTGAGACGGGAATACGCCTCTCACCTTCTCACCAAGCTTTCTCAGAGCCACAAGGATCTCCATTTTCTGCTGAGTGTACACATCTTTGGGAAGTTTTCCCACCATCACATCACGGTCCATCTAAAAGAAAAGCAAGCCACTGTAAATGCAAAACACTAGCCTATTCAACGAATGAGTGAAACTAATTGTTTAAAGAGAGAAGAGCGTTTACATAAATTGTCTGTTACCTCTGCTAGTCTTGTTCGTAATTGTCCAGGCTGCTTCTTTGCAAACAGTCGAATAATTTCAGGGGTCTTGAAAGCCTGGCTAATGGCAGCTTGTGTGGCCTGAAATACAAAAACATGGTTCAGTCTCAGAAAACGATCAAACAAACATAACGCAAATTCCTGAACCCTTCCTGGAAGCCAAACTGGGGCAGCCGTGAGTTGGTAGTTAGGGAGTTGGTAGTTAGTTGGGCTTGTGATCGGAAGGTTGCTGGTTCCTATCTGAGAGTCGACAGGTCACGACTGACGAGCCCTTTAGCAAGGCCCCCGAAACCTGAACTCCTCCGTAGGCATCGTGGCTAGGGCTGCCCCACTGCTCAGGACACGTGTGCTCACTACTTCCCTTCCTGTGTGTGTTCACTAGTGGGTGTAAAAGTGTGTTTAAGTGCAGATTGAGATTGAGTCAAATGCGGGTGGATTAATTTCGCAGTGATGGTGAAGTATTCAAAATTAAAAGGTTTTTTTTTTTAATTCAAGTGTCTTACAAGCTGTATCCCTCCTAATTCATCGACCAGGGTCATGCTTCCTGCAATAAGCTTCTTCAGGGAATCGTTAAACTCGCTCAGCTGCTCCAGCGTCTCTTTTTTGGTTTCTTCATATTCCTCCTCATCAAGCTCCTCGCTGGAATAAGAATAAGGAAAAAAAATAAGTGCACACGTTTCTCCCAAAACACTTTCTTTATTAATATTGCCCTAAAACATTATTCAGGTAATGTTGAACCAAGCCTATACACGGTCATAACAATGTAATTACAATGTAAGTATTTTTCACTCCTGACCAGAGAGGTTTCAAGTTAAAAACCTCTCCAGATGTCTATTTAAAAGACTGTTATGAAATATTATGATCTAACTGTGGCTCAACAGATGTTGGTCGATGCTTTAAACCTTGAATCTTGTTCTGGTTGCTCTCCCGGTACGTACTTGGCTTTTCTTTGCATTCACAGATACAGCTAAGAATGTAATAACAATGTAATAATCCCCTGAATAGTCGAGATGTAATTCTCTATTTCGCTATTATAAAAATCCCTATTCATTGTAATAAATAAAACATTAGTATTAATAATAATACATTGGCCATTCTTTTGTTTCCTTCAAGAGTTTTTTTTAAACCTCCAGTAAGGAAACCCAAAGGTTGGGGGTTCAAATCCAGGCTCTGCTACACTCCGCTACACTGTTGGGTCCTTGAGCAAGACCCCTTAACCCTGTCTGCTCCAGGGGCGCTGTACATTGGCTGACCCTGCGCTCTGACCCCAAACTTCCAGACAAGTTGGAATATGCGAAGAGAAACATTTCATTGTAATGTACATCTGTATATGTGTAATGACAAATAAAATTGAATTTGATTTGATTTGAATTTGAAGTGAGTGAACATCTTAGGTGCATAGGCCTTGCTGTTGCAATTTACACTAAATATAAAAAACACTGATCAAATTGTTGCATTGTTTATATAGAAGTAAGTAAATTTACATTTTCAGCATTTAGCAGACACCATGATCCAAAGTGACTTATAATTACATTGGAGCAGTATTTTTGACTGCTTGGGGGTTAAGGGCTTTGTTTAGGGACCTCGGGCTTGAACTGGTGATTTTCTGGTCTCCAGCCAAGTACCTTAACCACCAAGTCATCACTGCCTCTAAGTATAGTTTAAGGACCGTTATGTATGTCTGTACATTAACATTTATGAATGATTGTGGATATATGTTCATCTAGTCAAATGAAGAGAGACTGTGCTTGCAAAAGCCAAAACAAACATACTACCTGTCTAATTTATCATCAGACCCTTATTATAAGGAAACACAAAATGCTTGAGTCCTGAGATGACATCGGAGATGCCGACCTCACCCACATGGTCACAAACAAATGATGTCTGGGTGCATCTGTTTCTCAGAAAATGTGAGGTTTTCACATGTGAGGCTGAACATCTGCAGAAACCTAAATAAAATTCATCCTGCCAGCCACAAGCTCTTCTCATATAGCAGCTCAAACAAACAAATATGTCATAAATCTCAACAAAAAGCTTAGGAACAATTACATGCCTGTGAAAAAGCAATTGTGCTCATTTAACTGTGTGCTCTTTTGTATTGGGTGTTTGGGTTTGCAAACTTTAACTGGTCGACCAGTTTGTCAAATGCTTTCTGAGATTTCAAACCAAACGTTTATTATATTATGCAAAACCCACTTGTGTGCTTTTGTATTTGCACATTGGTCTCTACTGCTCCTATGAACACCCCAAGCAAGAAGAAAACACACCCATCCAATTTCTGTTAACTAGTAAAAATATGCCTGCATAAAAAAAAATAGTGTTTGGATTTTGCCTCACAACAGGGAGAAATAGGCATAGAACCTCTCTTCTCTAGCAACACTCATCACTTAATGGCTCCATTGTCTTTTCTTTGGCTAGCAAGAGTTTGATTGTCTTAAAGTAAAACAGCTCATTCTGAAAGGGTCATGACAAACGAAACTGGTGAGATATCTTGGTGCGAAAGTGATTTTGTGCAAAGAACCTAAACATTTTTAGAGCCCATAGACATATTCTAACTGGCCCCAAAATAGGTATTATAGGTCTCGTTTAAAGTATAGAAGCAGCCAAACGGTGAGAAAATTAGATGGCCTCCAATTGTGAGGATATCTTAACTGAGAAGCTAAGAGAAGTAAAATGTATTAGAAATTTAAGATATAGCATTGCTAGTAATCTACCAATCACCTGAGTCAACTATTTATATCAAAGCAGATGTGGTGGTTCCACCTGAGCAAAGCCCAGTGAATTATGGTTCTTCTCATCCGAAACCTGGTCCACTTCATCAAAGAGGATGTGCAATGGTTTTCTTAATGACATTTTCCAAGATGTTATTCCTTCACTTTAACCAGTAATTCATCCAGGCTGGGATGAAGATGAGTTACCGTCTCTCTCAAAGGTCAGGTCTCCATCGCCCGAGGAACATTTGTGTTCTTGGTCCAAAATGTTCTTTGCCTCATCCAATAACGCATCCTCGCTGCTGGCATTGAATGATACATTACTTATTTTTTCCATAAACACAGTTTAGAATTTGGTGCAGAACTCTCATCATCATCTTCCTCCTCAGACTGAGACTGGTGTGCTGTTAGTCATCACAATCAAGGCATGTCACGCAAAGAAACCATCATCTGACTTTAAAAAGGTTACTTCAGCTTGTCCTGTGTTTGTGAGGTAGTCAAGATGATCATCACCATTTCCACCACACCAAGTCCTGCAGGAGATGCATGTTCATGTTTCTCGGACAAAAAAGAAACAGCAGGCCAGTGGAGATTCTTCTAGGTACAGACAGGACATTCCAGCCCCGAGAAGCAACTACAAGAACCAATCTTAGCTTTTAAAGTTCTTCGACCTCATTGCACCACAGTGTCCGGCATTATGTTAATAATTCGTATGGAAAGTTAACGTCTAGGAAACATTTATATTTGAAACTTGAGCAAAACTTGAAATGTAAGTCATTTAATCTATAGTCTAGGCCAGATTTAAGTCCTGCCACTCGTGCAAATGAGTGTGTCTGTTCACCTGAAAACAGATGGACCACATAAGTTCGGCTCGATTTAACCCCTCATCCGTTCTGCATTGATGAACTCACTGCATTGCATGAGTAGGAAAGTTAGATTGCAGACTGTCAGGAGAAAATAAGCTAGGAAAAATATTTCTTTTAGTGGGAAAAGGTTAATTTGTGGGTTTTGGTTAATTACAGTAATTACAGATGACTAGAGGACTTTTGGCAGAAACAAACAAGTCATTAGAGCAGCTGGTGTACGAGCAATAAAGAAAGCATTCCATTCAAATTCAACAGTACCACATGAAATGTTAAAACGCTATGTTTTGCTGTGCTTGGACCACATCTGCATTACCCATGAGCCACCCATTGTCTTTGATTTATTATTTTAGTTAGACACTGACCCCTGTTGACTCGGGACACCCCATAAGACCTACTGCTTTGAAGATGCTCTGAGAAGTCATCCAGTATTCACATTTTGACTACTCTGTCAAACAAAAACTCTGAGGAAAAATGTTCACTTGCTTTGCAATATATCCCACCTACTAACGCTTGCCATGATAAGATACTCAACGATGTGAAACTATAATAATTGTAGCATTAATCATCCCACTCTGTCATTATCTTCTCCTTCATGGATCTCAGTACGTGTTAATGGACACTGTGATCCACCGCTCTGTTTATCTTTCCAAAGCAAACCGCCTGTATCATAGCACCCCCCCGTCTTCAACCCTTGCCGATAGCTTCCACCATCAATCAGGACTAAGTGGTTCTGGAGCTGGACTCCGCACCGGTCCGGTTGAAGAAATGGACACTCCTTAAACATCCATCAACTGTCGGCGTCCTCGGACCATCGGGAGCCGTGCTGACAGCTGCCTTCAGCGGAGTGTGTGAACGGTAGCTATGAAACCTTACAGAAAAAGAAGCGGGAGGCTACGTCGAGCACTCTGATGGAGTGAAAGAGAGAGAGTGTGTTTGTGTGTGTGTGTGTGTGTGTACTACAGAGAAATCAAGTCAATATTCTTATTCTAATCTTCTTTCATGTCTCTTTATTTGTCTTCCTGCCATTATTTTTCTCTTCTTTATTTTTTCCCCAGAGCACATAACAGAAAGTACTGCAATACCTGTCTGTATCTCTGTCTCTCTCTGTCTATCTCTCTTTATCGCCCTCTTTTTAAAGTCCTATTGATACTTCTGCATCAATTCGACAGAGCCCATGCATGGATGCAGACCTTCTCCTCAGAGACCCTGCTTCACCTAACGTACTTCATGTTCCCTACATTTGTCCACAGTATTCTGCACAGTGGATGATAACTGAATAACAGTAGTTATTCATAGGTCTCTAGAGCCATGCTAACTGCAGTGAATCTCACAACTGCCGCAAAATGCATGAACGAGGAGCCACATGATTGTGTTCAATAATGTGTTTATTGTGTTCAAGTCTTGGGAATAAAGAGTCAGGGTAGTACTTGTGATGGTCTTCCAATCATTAAGAGACATTTCTTTCCATGTCACATCCACTACATCTACAAGAACAGGTGTACACGATATCCAGAAATGATTAAAATAATAAGTTAATAGTGCTGTTGTGAGTTCATGATATTGCCTAAACAAAGATGCATACAACTCATATTTTTCCTCAACAACCTTCCAAAGAGCAGCTGCTTAGGTCAGGCCGTTACCTGGACCCATCGCTGTTACTAATGAAGACATGCCCATAGAATCTGGCAGCCTAACATCACCTAAGAGGAAAGTTCCATGGCCTCCAGAATTGCCTGTGGGCATCGTCCCTTGGCTCCAACAAATTCATCCATGCTTTCTGCTCCCAGGCCTGATTGAGAGTGGTTCTGTCAGCTGGTGCTGGAAAGTATCCATGGGTCGATTACGATGCCAGAGAAGATGCCAAAGACGAGGGTGGTTCCACACAAGAGCTCTTTGTAGGCCGTGGAATGAATGAGCGCTGCATTTTCAATGTATCTGTATTTTGGTAAACTAAATAGCAGTTAACTGATCTTATTTACTATTCAGGAGATGAAGTGACAGCGGCGACCTGAAGTCTGAGGAATTGTATGATGGTAAAATAAAACAAAAATTGTCGGTCTATAGAGGTAAATCCTTGTCACAAGAGTTTGACATTTAAAAACGTTATTTTCATTCTAAATGTTGCGAATTCTACATGAAAAACTCAACCTGTCAAATTTAGATCCCAAAATACAAGTATAAACGTCAAGGACATTCATCAGGGAAATTGAGTGACACCCTAAATAGTCAAAGATTTATTTAGTTTGAATGCAAAATTACCCAAAGTGCTGCAGATGTGCTCTAAAATAGATTTTTGTGCTTCTGATTGTCGTTTTTTATATGAAATCTAAGCACAGTATGGATAATGGTTCAATTCATGTACATGCGGTTTGCATTAGGTCTGCATGTAGGGCAAATAAGCAAAATATATATAATAATATTAAAATATAAATATAAATTAGCGCTTTCCGCTACTAAAATAATGTCATGAACAGATTGGTGAAAGTAATGGATCCAAACGTAGTATAATTTTTTCACCCTAAAATTTAACCATTGTCTGGTCATGCATAATGAAACAACCTGTTTACTTGTTGACAACAGGTTATTGGATGAGCTTTTGCATGGCCCATGGGTCACCTATTGGAGAACCTTAGAGTAATGACTAGACTAGTGCTGTAAAAAACAGACTGGCAACTTTTCTATAGAAGTTATTTCATAAGAACCATTCCAACCCTCTTTGAAGATGCACCCCTCTAAATCTCTCTTAACCCCAGGAATTCATCTGGTCTGTGGTACGAGACTGGAACCCTGTGCCAGGACTTTGGCTCCTGCTTGTCTTCGGGAAAACGCTGCAGCAATGGAATTCTTAACTCTCAATAAGAGAGCCATGTGCTCTGCCTTTTTTTTTGCCCAACGGCTGCAACGTGCCAACCCTTGCAAGATGTACCAATTATGCCACCCACTTCATGTTTGAATCTACGCTCAACAAATCCCTCTCAGCACTGCTGTCCACAAACCACACTTCCAGATGATATCTCCCTCTCATCCCAACAATCTGGTATAATTTCTCTCCTAAATGATTTCGCTTTCCACAGATAACAATAGACAATTGACTGGTACACAGACTAGAGCCATAGAGGAATACATCGACTGGTACATATACTGGTGCCCCTAGACTGATGCATGAACTGGTGCACTGGTACAGCGTAGTTTTGGCTTTTCACTTTTTATTTATCTGACAGGCTACCATGCTGTACCATCGTATCCCAGAGTGCAGGGATGGATTAGTGGTTAAGGTGCTGGACTAGAGATCAGAAAGTCTCCAGTTAAACTACTACAACCAAGTTGCCGCTGTTGGATTAACCCTCGATTGCTCAAAAACCAATCATAGTGTGCAGAAGTAGTGTGCATAATTACTGTGCACACTTAATTGTAATTCGCTTCAGATAACGGCATGCGTTAAACCCTGAAAATGTAGCTCTCATCTTATTCTTATTCTCTTAAAGATCTGCCTTAAAAGGGAACAAGCTATAAAAACTTCTCTAATTTGATAGTAGGCATCAAGACAGCAAGGCAACTTCCTTTTTTTAACACAGCACATACAAATGTCTAGTGAGGAATGTGATAAAATAAAAAATGTCTAGTGTACAATTTAAAATAAAAGGGATTTTTTTTGTATTAATATTAAAATATAATTTAAAACATTTGTTAAGGGGGTTTCAAGGTCTCACACAAAAATCTATTCATTAATAATAAGATGTATCAATAGAAGATACAAACATTTTGACTTAAGAACAACCCTGGGGGAACTATTCAATGTCAACAATTCCTATGTCACGGTTCTACTGTATTGTTCTCAAACGTGCCATGCATGTCTCAAAGCGATGTGTCACATGACCCATCACTTGTATAGAAAGCCAGACTTATCTATTATTTTAAGAATACAATTTGTGCCACACACCCAAACAGCCCCAGTCATCCATCAAGCTCCAAAACGCTGTGAATAAAATCAATCTTTACTGCAACGCAACTCAGAATCTAAGAATCTGTCACCTCCCTCGATACTTTTTCTGTCTGGTTGATTCAAAGTGTTTTCGAGAAGGGAACAAAAAATCATCCATGATGCATTTCTTCACCACACTGCGTTCCGTAAGCATGGGAAAGAATTGAAATGAAGCTGAAAAGGAAATGGATGGAAGGAAGGACGGTTCTGATGGGTCGGGGAGAGTGTGGGCGCGGGAGCATATGTTTCACAGCCCATTTAACCACGATGCCATTATTCTAAGCCGGTTTTCTTCGCGCACTGGAGCCAAGGGTCTGAAATCGCTTTCGGATAGCTCGCATCCAGGAATAAAAAAAAAATGCGGGAGAACTGTCCGGAGTGTTTTCTGCAATTTGCTTAATGAATTGGAACAACTGGGAATTCGATCAGGATAAAGAAAGATAAAATGTGTTAAATATTAGCCTACAAAACAAATAAAATAAATGTTTGCACTGGCTTATTGTTCTGGTCTCATTAGTGGATCTGGTGGCACCCGGATAAATTGTGCCCCTGAACATCATGTGTTGAAAGTTGAGGTGTTGAAACCAGGTCCTAGAACTTTGTATCAGCCGGTGCTCTCAAATCAAATTTCAAATAGCTTTTTATTTGTCATTACACATATACAGATGCACATCACAATGAAATGTTTCTCTTCGCATATTCCAACTTGTCTGGAAGTTGGGGGTCAGAGCACAGGGTCAGCCAACGTACGGCACCCCTGGAGCAGACAGGGTTAAGGGTCTCGCTCATGACCCAGCAGTGGCCGTGTAGCAGAGCCTGGACCGCCTGGCTGAAAACCTGGAATCTTGACCGCTAGACCATATGGGACACTGAATCAAACCAGCAACTTTCTGATCACAAGCCCAGTTCTGTAACCATAGTGACACGACTGCCATTAACTTAAAGGGAGTGGGCTTGAGTTGTTAGATGGGTCTGGGTTCAAGTCCCTGGCCAAACCAGGAATTATTATGCTGTGTTGTCTGTTGATTACCTAATATAGACCACAGCAACCCTGATCAGGATAAAAACTGAGCAAGCTGAGCAAGCAATTTTTGTTTACAAAAATATAAATGTTATTTATCAGAAATTCATCACGATTTATGTGTAAAGAGCTCCCAGCAAATCATTGAAATATTTTTTTAAACTATATATTTAAAATGATAAATTTTCTCTTCATAATTCCTCTCATTTTAAAGTACACCTTACAATGTCATGTAGTGTTTTATCTCTCCATGAGCGATCGAAAATAAAAAAATAAGCATAAACGTAAACATATTTTTTCAGAGTATATTTAGATCATGTTTGTACCGTGACTCATTGTATTGGAAATGTATTTTATATTTTTGTATTAGTTTTAGTACAACCATGTAAATTTGCCCACTGTGGGACTAATAAAGCGTTATCATATTTTTAATTCAGGATAGAACAGTGACTATGGCTTTCATGACTAGAAGGGTCTAGGTTTGAATCCCAGATCATGTGTAAAGTTTTCTGCAGCCTGTGACGAACTAGCGACCTGTACCATGTTTTTTTTTTTTCTTTTATGTTAAAGAATCAGACCCACAGATACATACATGGGTTTGTGTGTGTGTGTGTGTGTGTGTGTGTGTGTGTGTGTGTGTGTGTGTGTGTCTGGACTGTCAGCCAGTCTGGCTTTTTTCCCCATCCATCCATCATCTACTTTTACCACCGCCTAATCCAATTTGGGGTCACATTGGGACACACATTAAGTGACTACACTATATACCTGAACAGGTCACCAGTCTGTTACAGGGTTGTTTCCAGGGCTGTTTCCTTTGAAGTTTATCTTTGATGTGTTTCCTTTGCTCAGAGGCAGTAAACTTACCTCCACCAGGTACAGACGACCACGTACGTGTTTACCTCAGACTCTGTGGTGTCCACAGATTCCCGTCACCATCTCTGCAAATAACGTTAACCAGGGATTCATCGTAGCATTTCTGGGTTTAATAATATTAGCATGTGCTTTGAGCCGTCACATCAAAGGTCAGTCAGGAAACACCGTCTGCCACTAATTCATGATTCGACCACTTAGCTTTGATCAAAGCTAGCCACGGTATATTGGTCTGCTTGACACAAACAAAGACTGCGGTGCCTTATTTACAAGCTTCAGTAGAGACGCATCGTTCGGACACAATGAGGACAGGCAAAGCTGCATTCTAATAAATAACAAGCAGACTAAATATTTTTTGTTTACATTTCCTTAATCTAGGATTTTCGCTCTTGTTTAATTGTTGTGCTTTTTACACACATTAAAATTTGTACTGACTGTGCAGTGAAACACACATTTACACACTAAGGGGCATTAGTGAGCACAAATGCCCAGAGTCATGGGCAGCCCAAGCCACGGCACCCTGGGAACAGTAAAAAGCTAAGTGTGTTGCTCAAGAACACTTCAGTCATGACCTATCGGGCCTCGTAATTGAACAGGAAACCTTCCAATCACAAGACTTCCAATCGGAAAAGGCTGCCTCACTAATGACAGACTGTCTATCAGTTTTTCTCAGGTGGTCAGGTCAGTAAAAAAGCACTATTTTTGATAATCTTTGGATTTATGGGAGTCCTAGGTGTGTAGCATTTGCATGTTGTATGTTCTCCGTGCCTGTGAGCATTTGTTTGGGAGCAAACAGTCAGCAACAGTCAGTTGATTGGAAACATAACATTGTATGGGATGCAATATGCTGGGACAGTATGAAAAATATATATTCACATATATCTCCTCACTTTCATTTCATTTATTAATAAACATCAACTCCTGCATTTGAGACCTGCAACACGTTCCAAATAAAGTGTTAATGCAGCCGTTTCATTTCAGTTGACTTAATAAGCCCAAAGAATACAGATCATTTTAGTGTTTACATTTTTATTTAATCACATTCTTCATTCAAGCGTGCTACCAATTGCGGTCATCATTTGCCTCAAAATTCTGTGCTCATAATAAGTTCTGCCACAGCCACACCTTTGTAAAGTCTACAGCAGATTATTCTGCATTGTTTTTTTAAGAAAGTATGACATCTTGAGAGCAATGCACTTTGTAATATTAATGCAGCATCACCGGCACTGGCATACCCCATATCAGGACACATCCTGACTTTTAGCACTGTTCCTGATCATACTAGACCTGAATCATCTTCAAGGCTGGGCCAGCCATAGCCTAGTGGTTAGTGTATAGAGTTCATAACGCGAAGGACATTCGTTCAAACATTGCCAAAGTTGCTGTTGGGCCATTGAGCAAGGCCCTTAAACCTAATGCAAGTCCCTTTATATAAATGATGAAAATGTAAATGACCACACCGAAAATTGTCTGATGGTCCATCCAAGAAATGTGAACAATGTTTGTGTTTTTTTGTGTTTGTATTTGTAACTCTATATTGTAACAAAGTGCTTGACAAAAGATTCCTTGAATTGTTAAATAATGCACTGCACAAGAAATATGTAATTAATTTGTAATCTTTTATCAAACGTAATAGTTTTTGAACAGTTTAATCATTTTCTCTCAACGTCTTTGTACAGAATCCTGACCTCTATATGCACAAATACCTTCGCTGCTTCATGTATTAGCAGACATGTAATCATTTTTGATTGAACTTCATAACTCTTCATGTAATGTTGGATTGTTTTCCTCAATGGTGAATAATTCTCAAAGTTCTCCAAGCCGGCGCGGGGCAACAAGCGCCCGTTTTTCTCTGCAGCTCATGCCGAACCGAGCTAATTAGATTCACACCGTCGTACATCAATCAGATCCAGATGTCTGCGGACTCAGAACTGACTGAGCCAAGTCTGGCAATTCGAGAACTATGCGATTTAAACGGCGTGGCGTTTAAACTCGAGACGCAAGACTGTGTCGCTTTGCCTGACCGATGCATTCATCACTCCTGGAGGGAAAACGAGGGGAAAATAGGGTGTGGCGTGGATAGGAAACTTCCAGTGTGTGATTAATCTAATCTTGGGTCCATGCTGTATTCCAGACGGAATGGAACCAGGACTGAGTGGTGATCTGTGGTGGTGCTGGACATGACAGCTTTATGGCTGCTGTAGGAAATCCGGAATGGCAGGAATTTAGTGGTACTTGAGCGGCAAGGATGGTAAAATAAGGTGTGTATGTGTGTGTGTGTGTGTTTGTCATTAATGATCACAAAATAACACAACAGTTTTGTACCTCAGCTCTGCATCTGCTCAACTAAGCGCCCCCTAGCCAGCACAACTGTCAATCACGTTTGTTGCATGAGAAAAGACCAAACTGCTGACAGTAATTATTATTTTTTTATGAGCTCTGAATTACTGTTGACTACACAAAAGATCTGGTAGGGATCTCAATCTATTATTAAAAAATGTAAGTAAATAATTATGGTTTAATTTGTATAATGGTGTATTTGTTTAAAGAAAATATATTTAATTAAAACAAAAAAGTGGCACTGATTGATTATATTCAAATTTTTCTTTCATTTTAACTAATTTTTTATCTTTTGTCTATCTATCTTTCTTTTAAAATGTATATTTTTGGTGTGACTGTAAAATGAGCAATTTCTCTCTGGATTCAATAAAGTATTTCGAAATCTGATTCTGTTGCAATTACATTCAACATTCGTACATTTTAACTTAAGAACCGAACGAAAACAATTAAATCTATAATGCAAATAAAAACGAGCAACGGCAAAAAAACTGACAAAATATGGCACAGAAACAGGAGGTATGAGAGACTCGAATCTGTCCAAAAACCTCCATTAATCTGAAGACAGGAGGAGTTTTTAAGTTGCAGGAATTTCCCCATAATTATTTCCTGGCTGTTATCAGAACAGTTCAAGGCTGCACCGGTGCTTTTTCTCAAAGCCTGCAGCACTTCAAGATTCTCTGTGTTTCTATCACTAAGCCAAGGTCATTCCAGCAGGTGGAAAAATCTAAAGCAAGACTTTCACAAACAGCTTCGTAGAGATTTAGCTTATAATAATAATTTAATAACTGAGTAATTCAACTAAGTAACTACTCCCACGTCCGATCCACTGAGATTTGAACCGGGAAGTTCAGACTCCCAGAAACTATGATCATGACTTTATGCTGGGCCAAAACTCCACTTGGGCAGCAGTAATAAATGTAACAATAATTTAATATTTGTAATAAGACATGTTTGCTTATTTAACCAATTGTCACAAATTCTCTAAACATGCCAAAACCCAAATCATTTAAAATAATTTTTCTAAAATAATTATGAATACATTTAGGAATGAATAGGTTAATTACCTCTGTGTGGATATGTAAATCTCTCTCTCTCTCTCTATCTATTCATTTATCGTCCGTTTTCCCAGTTCCGGGGTCGGACGTTAATGTTTGGAGCAGAGTTTTCCGTCCGGATGCCCTTCCTGACGACAACCACCAGTAAGTGGT
>JAOTRQ010000011.1:770122-780947 GCA_028565875.1 Hoplisoma paleatum | reverse complement strand
CCCACAGTCCAAAAACATGCACTAGGTTGATCGGAAATGTGAAATTGTCCAGTAGTCTCACAAGTTCCCTCCACTTAGTGGTGGTTGTCGTCAGGAAGGGCATCCGGACGGAAAACTCTGCTCCAAAACATTAACGGCCTACCCCAGGAACTGGGAAAACGGACGATAAACGAATAGATAGAGATATTGTTCTGAACACACTGAGTAGTCTATATAAAGTCTTGAACAGTTATTGTTATTATTAAGATTGTAAATGTTTCTTCAAGCCATGCCCCCCCCCACCCACCCAAACTGTGTAACTATATATATATTTATATATAACAGACAGATAGACAGACAAGCCTTCTTTAACATACTGGTGGCTATATGCGTAATGTGTAAATACAATAAAGAAATATATAATATAGCAACATGTTATATATTGTATTAACATATCAACATTAAAAATGTCCAATATGAGTTTTGCTACTTGTATGGTGCACAGAATTTTACAGAAGGTTTAATGTCGCTTGCATATACATTACATATATAAAATGTATGGGTAGGTAATTAATTATATTTTATTTTTAAAGAGTTAATTTTAATGATTTTTTATTTACTATGTTTCTGCTTGTGGTGTTTGTATGACTATTGTATAAAAGTGTCCTTCTTGATAAAGAAATGTATATAATATCTTATCTCTTATCTTATGCGCTATTTATATTTCTCGTTTTTGAGATTGAGACTGAATCTCTGTTGGCTTTGTAGTGATCGTGTTACTCGTGCCATGCGACGATTCCGAGACGTATGTAAACGGAAAACGTGTGAACGATGCAGTGCAGCTTCGGTCAGGTGAGTTTCCACAATAAATCCTCTCACAAATAAGTACGTGTGCTACAATCCCTCCCAGAAACATAAAACCTTCATCCGGTGCATATTAATAATGAAATAAATCGATATGTAAGTCTTTGTTTCCTACTGCAGCACATTAAACCTAAAAAAATACTTTCTTTTGTTTTGAACTAACTTGTGTTAATCGTTTAGTAAATTGAACAGATTATAATTATTATATAGTTAAATATAGTTAGTATATAGTTATTATATAGTTATTATATAGTCATTAAAACGGAAGTACAAGACTTTATATTGCTTTATTCTGATTGTGGTGCTGGGACATGAAATCGGTTGTGTGAATCCGGGTTTGAACTTGGATTTTTAATAATCTAAGGGACTATTCAACTTTCCTTACCCAACGTGACCCCGTCCACAAAGAAGTTACTTCAAATTCTTAAATGAATGTATTAAAATGAGCTTGAGCCTCGGCTATATTGTATCTCCCAAATCTAACAATTTGAACTTTGACATTCTAACAATCAGATCATTTACATTTCTGTACTGGCTTCATAGGTAATCGTATCATCATGGGGAAGAACCACGTATTCCGATTCAACCACCCTGAGCAGGCGCGCGCTGAGCGGGAAAAGACGCCCACAGCCGAGACGCCCGTCGAACCTGTGGACTGGACGTTCGCTCAGAGAGAGCTGCTGGAGAAGCAAGGAATCGACATGAAGCAGGAGATGGAGAAAAGGTAGCGAATTGATTTTGCCATGATACAAAGTTGGGGTAAGATTTTAAAGGGTGGGGGGTGCTTAATGCTGAACAATTGAAAAACGACGACGATGATGATGGTGTGTGTATGTATGTATGTGTGTGTGTGCGTGCCATAAAATCTGGTTTCTGCACCAGCTTGTGAAATCAATTCTGTTTTACTAGGATAATGTAGTGATGCAGTGTAAAGCGGAACAGCTCTCATGTGTAACCTGTGTTGTATTAAATCCAGACTTACTGAGATGGAAATCCTGTATAAGAAAGAGAAAGAGGAAGCGGATCAACTGCTCGAGCAACAGAGACTGGTAAGAGACTCGTCCTGTGTGCTGTAAGATTGTTTTACGTCAAGAGATTTGCTAGATTTTAGCTTTAAATTATAGATTTATAGATTTATAGTTGTGTGTTGCTCATTTTTGTTGTGGACAGTCCTCGCAAAAACACTGTTGTATACTTAAGGGAGGAGAAAACCGTATGTGTGATGTCCGGTGTTAGTAAATTTAGTTATAAGATAGATAGTATTCAATAAAAATGTTAGAAAATTTGGAAAAAAGAACAACTAGTCTCCCTCGTTCTTTGCAACCAGCCCAACCAGCACTAATTCTGCACTTTGTGTTCTGACACTTTGAGACTCTGACACTCTGTGTGTGTGTGTGTGTGTGTGTGTATGCGCGTGTGTATGCGCGCGTGTGTGTGCGTGTGTGTGTGTGTGTGTGTGTGTGTGTGTGTGTGTGTGCATGTATATGTGTGTGAGTGTGTGTGAAAGAGAGAGAAACTTTTTTATTGCATGGCTCATAAATCTCTTTGCATGGAAGTGAAATTCATTCTGACTCGTCTAGTAAGAAATGACTGTGGGATTTCATCGTCTCCTTGTCGTCAGATCTGATATAGAAAGAATTTCTGACTTCTGGTTTAATAGTTTTATAGATTCGAACAGCAGACTTGCACAACAGCAACAGCAGTTTTAGTTCTTGATTTATTTAAACACTTTACAAACCCCCTTTCCAGAAATGCAGCAACATTTGATAAAATGCAATAAAACTGTTTATTTTGTGAATTCTCTTGAACTTTTGTTTAACCAACAACTTCGACGGAACTACGTTAATGTCCAAACGAGTAAAAATTATGTTGTCGTAGACAGTAAACGTTAAATTATGTATAATATTTGGTATCATTTACACTTTTTGGTCGATCAACACCACCAAGTGCTTGAATGCTTCTCAGATTTTTCCAGCGCTCAGACGAATCAACGTTTTAGCTTGTTTTGGGGGACGAATTCCGTTTAGATTTATTTTAATTCATATATTTGGTTAAAGAGAATTTACTGATTACAGATTCTTGTTTTGTTGCATTTATTGCAAATGTCTCGGATCTGAAAAAGGGTTTGTTCATTTTTTACAATTGAAAAGGCTGTTAAATTGTGTACATTTTATTTGACACGGAGGTCACACTGGAGAAAAATAGCTTCCTAAACTAAACAAAAGTAGCTTTGGACCTGATTTGGACTTTGGTTCTGTTTCAGAAACGTTGGATGGTACCTAGACGGCGTTTTATGTCATTTTGTGCGCATGTATTTATATTCTTAGATGCTTTATTACCTGCTTAGCAAGTCATTTTAAAACTGAATGTTCTTATCGGAACGATTTTAGCTGATCCAGTGATGTACACATAACAAAACGTACAAGGTTCTGAACCTTTTTATTCACTACAGAGACACGATCAAGACAATTTTTTAAAAACTTAATTTCTCCCACTGAAAAATCGTGTTCCGAGAACTACAAAATGGTTCACGGCTTCAGTCATCGATAAGCACAAAAGCATCTTTGATCCTTTTGTTATGAATGTCAGGCAGTTAATGTCGTAAGTCTGTAACAAATGTCAAACCTTTTTTACATTGATATGCACTAGTCTTCGTTTTCTTCAAACCATTCCCAGTGCTTTACTTGAAGTAATTTCTGGAATCAAATGTGTAAACAACATAATTTTAGGTCAGTCAAAAGGATGTAAGGCTAGCTCACGCTCAATGGCAGGTTAGCAAACGAGGCACGGCAGGTTAGCACTTTTACTTTAGTTTCATCAATCTTGAGGTTTTTTGCACAACTGCAGTGTGACCCTGATCATTGCTTAAAAATGAAATGATATGGAATTCTGTTGCTGCTGTTGCATGTTCTGTTCTGTGAGCATGTTTTTCTTAACAGCACTAAGCTTCGGAGGTAATCGCTTCACTGTCGTCACGCTGGTCAACATTTCGTTTTGGATCTTTGCTTGTGTAGGTTTCTGCTTTTGTTCGGTTTCACAAGCCTCTTCAATGCACTTGCTGATGCCGTCAATGCATTGCGATCATGATAACCCCAGATTTCTGCTGTAGTTGATGAAGGCTAGTGACAATGTGGTTTCTCATTGACATCGGTACCCTAACTGAGTTGTTGACATCTGTGCTGGGGCCTCGATCAATGAAGACAAGCTCTCCAATGCTGTGGTGAAATCGTCAAAAGTATCACGACACGGCACTCAACATACAGAACCCAATCACACTCTTATATTCATTGTTTTCCTTCAGTGTCTCCGCTAACTGGCAACGACTCGAAACAGCGCCCTGCATATTTGGGGTTGGGAGGGGGAATGAGAAACTGCATTCTCTTTGTACTAACTTCTTAACTGTAGTGGATGAAATCACCGCTTTTAACTTCTCTCCAGTCTGTCCTTCCTGTTTCTTCCCCCCTGTCTGTACTGACCTGTAATAAACACGCAAGTGTCTTCTAACACACCTCGCTAGTCCTACTGAGCACAAAATCCAACCTTCATCAAGGACGTCTAATGGGGGGGGAAACGTTTTGTTAAACGTCACCGGCTGTTTTCTGCATGCCTCTTAAATATACAGAACGAAGAGGAAGAGGGAAAAAAATTATACAAATAATCCAAAGCAACACAAGTCGTTTCAGTCATATCATGGTTCATTTTATGTTCAATATGCAATTTGGGAACTTTTTGTCCTTGAAAAAAAACAAATTTCTAACACTTATTGTGAGTCAGTAATGAGTCTTAATTCAGTTTAGCTAAGTAGGTGCGTACATACCCCTGTA
The DNA here is from genome assembly GCA_028565875.1 of Hoplisoma paleatum. Taxonomy (NCBI): domain Eukaryota; kingdom Metazoa; phylum Chordata; class Actinopteri; order Siluriformes; family Callichthyidae; genus Hoplisoma; species Hoplisoma paleatum. The sequence goes on along the minus strand of JAOTRQ010000011.1, from coordinate 776,280 downwards.
CATCAAGGAGATTTGGAGACAGTGGTGACCTTTTTGGTACTAAGATTGTAGGTTTGAATCCCATTTGAGCTTTTGAGAAAAGGTCTTAACCAGAGCTCAGATCCAAGTCCTAGATTATTAGGAAATATTAAAATGTTACTGTATTTTGCAGTCCAACACTTTAGAACTTATTGGCATGATAGTAACGATATAGTCAAATGTTACTTGTAAAATACTCACTAATGTGTAAAAAGTAATTTATTACATTGTTATAAATGTAAACAGATGTAATACAGATGATTTAGTGTTTAAGGTACCGGCCTAGAGATTAGAAGCCCAACTACCTCAAAGTGGCCAGTGTTGGTCCCCTGAGCAAAGCCGTTAACTTTGGATTGCTCAAAGAATTGTGTCCTGTTATAATTGTAAGTCATTTTAAAAAAGGCAAATGTTTTAAAAATGCATATATATGTAATTTGTTAGCTGTTTGATGTACTAACTACTTTCAAAATATTTATCCAGTGAAACTATTTGGCTTTAGCTTTTATGTATAAACTTTGGATTCGTTTATACACTTAGGACTTGGCGATTAATAAAATTAATAATAATAAATTCAGTTCTGGAAGTTCCCATGTTGCATATCGCTACTCGTGTCCATTAAAAACAAACCTTTATTTTAAGTTTTCTATTATAATTTTCCATTTGTTTCGCACATTCTTCGTTTTTTTCCCCTCCTGTTTTGTTCTTTAAAGGACGGCGATTCGGATAGTGGAGATGATTCTGATAAAAGATCATGTGAGGAAAGCTGGAGACTCATCACCTCCCTGCGGGAGAAGCTGCCCCCCAGTAAGCTCCAAACCATAGTCAAAAAGTGCGGCTTACCCAGCAGTGGGAAAATAAGAGAGTCTGTCAAAATGTACCAGATCCCACAGCGGCGACGCCTCACCAAAGATTCCAAGTGGGTCACCGTCTCTGATCTGAAGATACAAGCAATCAAGGAGATCTGCTACGAGGTCGCTCTCAACGATTTCCGCCAAAGTCGGCAGGAGATCGAGGCCCTGGCCATCGTGAAGATGAAGGAACTGTGTGCCACCTACAACAAAAAAGATCCCAACGAGCGAGACTCCTGGCGAGCCGTCGCTCGGGATGTCTGGGACACGGTGGGGGTCGGAGATGAGCGAATCGAGGACGTCATCTCGACCGGCCGGGGTGTGACCGACATGGATGACTTGAAGGTGCACATCGATAAGCTGGAAGATATCTTGCACGAGGTAAAAAAGCAGAACAATATGAAGGACGAAGAAATCAAAACCCTCAGGAACAAGATGTTAAAGATGGAGAAGGTCCTGCCTTTGATATCTGCAGACAGCCAGGACAAATCTAACGTTCGTGCAGTTTTAAGGGCCCGCAGTGCCAGTGAAAGCAAACCCCTACCTGAAGACAAGCCTGAAAGAAAGCACACTGAGGATCAAGTATCAAGACAAACGAATGATGATGATTTTTTGTTCGGAAATGGTCACATGCGCTGGATGCAAAATGAGCAGACGAGGTTGAAGAACCTCCAACAGCAGGAGATCTCCAGTCAGCTCCGCAGGCAGAGAGGCCCACATCGTTTCATTCCACCAGAAGACCGGAAGCTACGATTTCCCTTCAGGAGCAACCCCAAGCATCGCAACTCGTGGAGTCCTGGCACACACATCATCATCACAGATGAGCAAGTGATCGAAATGAAGGTTCCCAAAGACTCTGTGCAAGAAGAGGACACGACCGAACCAGACTTTGACCAAAACCCACCATCCATCCATGATGGATCCTTTCCTCCTCTCCCAAACACATTAAGCCAACCCGGAAAGAAAGAGCCGGAGCAGGTCCCAAATCACAGACACAATCATGGCTACAGAAATCAACATCCTCACGAGAGAGGCCGTAGCAATTCCTTTAACCCGAGCCAGCAGTCATTTGGCTCAATGGAGTCTCTGCACTCCAGGGACCGAAAGCACCAACAGCCTCCTCAACAGGTTTTTCTCCCGCCGCGCTACAACCAAAATCAAACCCAGCCTAATCTTTTCCTTCCTCCTCATCATCAGCAGCTCCAGCAGTCCTGGTACTACAATACCGGCGGCAGCTATAGACCCCACCAGCAGTACATCCACCACCATCAGTATCAGCATCAGCCCAGCCGCGATAACACCTTTCAGACACCGCCCCGCATGCTCAGACAGTTTTCCGCCCCGAATTTGAAGGCTGGCCAGGAAACCTCAGTGTAAATGGAATTGCAGGGTTGTTTTATGCTCTCTAGAACGTACAGCCCAGTCGTCATCACACTACAGACTCGAACCGAAAAACGACAGCATTGGACAGCTTGTGTTCATTGAATCATTTCATTTCGCCAAATGTCTGAGAGATTTCTTTTGTTCATTGGATGTCACGTATTGCAGCTCTTTGGCCGACAAAAGTGTGTCCTGTTGGTATGAAGTGTGCAAAGCCATGTAGGGTAGTTCTAGTATTAGTACAGTTAGTATTATACCGCTTGGTCACACTTCACACTTGGTGTGAAGTATTTCTCGCTGAAAATGTTACAGCTCGTTTACTGTCATTGACTTACATTGTGCTCATTTTTATTCATCCGTTACGTCATTTCCAATGTAGTTTGTAGTTTTAGCATGAGAGGATTTTATCATGAGCTTAAATCTTGAATAACCACTATTTGAACCCACTTTTCTTGTTTAAGAAGGAAGAAGTGTAGCCATACATATTGGGCCATTTTGATATTAGTTTTGTTTTATTTAAAATTGGTGTCATCTAGTCTTAAAATCTCTACCGTATCATCCAAATAGGGATATTAAAATCGGATTTTAAATACAAACACGGAGACTTTATTGTCTAGGTTAATTGGCAGTTAGATCTGGATGTAGTGTGTATGATTCGGCACGGTAAGCTTAATCCGATGCTTGGTTCGACCTTGAGTTCTTGGTACTCATTTCCTAAACAGCGCTAGTGGTGTCGCCAGTCTTGTTTTTGAGTTTAATTCCTAATTACTTTCCGATTCCCTAATGGAGCGAGTGTATTGTGTATTGGTATTCGCAAATTCCACATGCAAGTAATGGAAAAGCGTAGTTATGTTGTTTTAACCTCCGCAAGCGATCTTTTATCGGACTGAATCAAAGTGTCCTTTAATTCCCCAAACTGGTCATCAGCACTTTTCTAATGTACGGCTATAAAAAGCCAATAATCACATTTTAGCTCAACTTTAACTGAGATGTTATATTCTAGCCGTGTCCTTAAACGTTCAAATTTCAAGTGTTACCGACTTTTAGAAATAGGCAGCCATTATAGACAGGGTCTGTGTGTGTGTTTATAATACAATGATTATGCAGTTTCGTTATATTAATATTCTTTTCTTTTTTTGTTAAACAACTGACTGTATCAAAAATATATTGGGTTGCAGAAACTGTGTTATTACTTGAGTCCAATTTCGAGCCATTAACTGTTAAACGATATGCAACCAATATTCATCGAATGCTGGACAAAACGACTACGGAATGCAGCTGACGAACCCGATTATTAATGAAGGAAGATTTTAAATGGACCGTCGTATGTTTAACAGGCTCTGGTGTTACCTCACAAGTCCTTATGATGTGAGAAAAGAAGTGCCTAATCAATGCATCTAAAATGTTCACCCCATTGTGCTTTTTATATTATTTATTTACACATTGTGGAATTTGTTATCTGCACATAATTCAATCACATTTACATGCACTAGAGGGCAGTAGTGAGCACACATGTCTTGGCTACGCCGCTTGTTAGGTGTTTTGCGCCTTGCTCAAGGGCGCTTCAGTCGTGACATTTAGGACTCTAGGAATTGAATCGACAACCTTCTAAGCACAAGTCCATTTTTGTAACCACTACAGCCCCTAAAATGATCGCCAACGGGCTAGAATGTTCTGATCCGTAATCAGACGTGTTCACGGTTGTCTAATGATTTTATCGATATGTAACAATAACGTTTGTTGCCTTGCAAAAAAATTGCTGCATGGGAGTTCTTTTCCTCATCGCTGTGTTCTGTGCTTTCTTTTTGTTTCTTGCACCACTGGGTGCACCAATTCGGGGGGGTTGTGAAAGGCGTTCTATTCCCACAGTGTTGGATTCAGTCTGCTAGAATGCTCTGCCATTTTGTGCCCAGTTATACAATCCTTTTTCACTAGAGAGTTCTCCGAGGGCTTTGTTCAACCCCCGTTGTAAAGTGCACGATCAGAATCGCTTTCGCTCTCTGGTGAGCCTGAATGCGGTCGCTTTAACCCCAGACAATAGCGGTACGGTTGTCTAGGCCGTTGCTATGGTTTTCTGGGGCTGGTTTTAAACTTCCGAAGGCGAAACGAGCGACAGTGAATGAGTTGGCATGCTATGAAGACGGATCAGATTTTTTTATTTTATTTTAATAAACTATATGAAAGATCTTTGATATTTAACCCACCGTATTTTAGCCTTAATATCGTACGATTGTTAAAAACTCCATGTTTGTTAAAAACCGGACTACATTTTCTGAATGTATCAGGTTTTTTTTGGTTTGTTTTCACTTTAGCGCTTTAATAGTTACATAGCAAAAGCTTTATGTCTGTGCCTGTATTACCTGTCGCGATGTGCAAGCAATGTATTCACCTTTTCAGTCCATATGTGGAGAAAAAAAAAGAACAAACCCGGTTACTAAGATCTTCTGTATCTGCCTTGTAGTGTAGCACGATCCAGCTTCCGGTCACTCAGCAGACAGGATCTTGTTTTTACAGGTTAAGTGACTATCAGTGATGCTTCCCTCCATCACTCCATGGAATGTTATTTACGGCATGTGAGGTGTTGATTGGTCACACCAGGAAAATCGCAATAAAGGACAATAAAGGAGATGAACCAGACATTAAATGTTGTCCTTTTTATTAATGAGCAGTCAGTAGTCTGACCTGTGAAGATTGTATCTATGCAGCGATGATATCTATCCATCCAAAGTGCCTCCCAAACACCTCATACACATTGTGTTGCTCTTTCTTCGAATCAGCATTTTGTGCACATTTGTTTACATGTTTGTTTGTTTTTTTCTTTTTCCACGTTTGCCGAGAATCGTCGTATCATTGTTGTCGAACGTGGCAAATAAAAAGACGTAGTTTGGTGTCCGTTTGATTTGATTTCCTTGTTTGAGAATTCGGTGTCAATGGAAGTTGCATTGATGATGTTTTTTTAATGTTAAGAGATTGAAAACTTTCAAATGTAGGATCCGGATACATCTCATACAGCTCATTATTATATTTAACACGCCTTCGCTGTACGGAATTCTTTGAGCCAATCATTTCATACCATGCTTACAACATCAAATGAGCATCACCGTTAGTACAGCAGCTACAGAAATCATCAGTTATATGATCAACATCTTACTACAGTAAGTTTAATGAAGATCTGTTGAATTCAGCTTTTGATTTTATGTATTTACTTGGTGCATCGGGGTGCGAAGCTGAATTTTAGACTGTTGTTTTTGTGTATATAAGCGATTAATTACACCCGATGTCCCGAAATAAGATTAACTCTGAAATATTTTCACATTAAATTCAAAACGGCTTCACACAAAAGTACAAATGTATAGATATAGAGTATATAGAGATATATTGTCATGGTAACGAAACTTGGTTTTCCTCTTTTGCTCTCATTGAGATTAGACTAATATAATAAAATATTAAGATATATTAAAAGGTACAAAAGAAGAAATAACAGAATACAAGATCGCTCCAGACAGCACAATACAAACACTTAGTTCAACAACAATAACACATTGTGTTATTATAGTTGCACACATTGTATTTATATATTTATATGTCTGTCTATCTAATCTATTCAACTATATATGTTGTTACTTTGCAAACATTCTTATTATGGCATATCTACACAAAACACAGTATATAAGTAATATTGTTTATTATTATTGCGCAAGTAGCTTATTACATATTGCACAATTAATGTATACCAAGGGTCACCAACGTGGCCCCAGCAGGCACCAGGTCGCCCGAAAGGACCTCATGAGTCGCTGCGGGCCTGTTCAAAAAATAGCTGCATATTTTGCACATATTATTTATTTGTTTCCTACCTTGTTAAATGATTGTTGAAAATGATTGTGAGAAATCATTTACATGATCAGCATCTTC
>JAOTRQ010000011.1:737483-753904 GCA_028565875.1 Hoplisoma paleatum | reverse complement strand
GGACTGTGGGAGGAAACCGGAGTGCCCGGAGGAAACCCACGCTGACACGGGGAGAACATGCAAACTTCCGCACAGAAGGTCCCCAGCCCGACCCGGGGATCGAACCCGGGACTTCTTGCTGTGAGGCGACCGTGCTGAACCACTCAGCCACAGTGCCGCCCATATAACTTGGAATCGATTGTCGCAAATGGGGACGGATCCATTAATAAGCCCAAAGACACAAACAAAGACACCTAATCAACCAAGCAGGATTTTGCCACCAATTTACTTTAACTTGCCGCATTTGTGACGACAAAATCTGTATGTAAATGTTATTTTTGTCCAAACTTGTTTCGAGTCCTATAATTGTGATGAGATCTGTAGATTAGATGAATGAGTCTGATTATGTTCTAGTTCCTGCAGCTCATTCCAGTGACTCATTCATTCCACCTCTTATCCAATCACCCCCTCGAATAACCTCTGAATGCTGACCATTGTCTGTGAAGTGCCGAAGCACCGCAGAAAATTGTACGCCATGTGTCGAGATAAGAAATAAATCCTGCGTGATCCCCATGTATATAATCCTGGCTTCTTATCTTGGTTCTTGGTGGATTTTCTTGTAGCTTCACAGCACACACGTATCAGACAGTGTTCCAGCTGCCGTGCATTTCTTTAGATTTATATTGTAGATCTGCTCCTGCGTTACAGATCAGTTCTGTCTAAGTGCTTAAAACCATCTGCCCTGCTAAGTAACGTCACTGACGTAGACTCGTCCCGAGTACTCTAGTTCTTTCTCTGTACCTTTATTATGTTATATGGCGGTGTCGGAACGTCACAGGAAATGAAGGGTGTCTTCTCCAGCCAGGTCTGATTAGACTGCATTACATGTTATTGATTGTACCGGGTGTTAGATCAAATCAGACCTTGTACTGGAATGAACTACATACTAATATCGCTTTATCTATCGATTGCTTTGTAACCCTTCCTGTACACCTCAACACAAAATCTATAATTCTAAGTTATCATTGCATGTTAACATTGTTATCGAGTTATTAGCTATTATTAGGGTTCCGACGTATGATTAGGCATTTATACCACGATTTATTTCACCATTAGCTGATTATAATTCATCATTCATTTAGTAGAATTTGGTCCATCTGGACTTAATGGCAATAAGATTTTATTACATCATAAGTAAGGTGTCTGTACTTGACAGTTACTTCGTGCTGTATTTATTGTGTATATATTTGGCTATATTGTCTGCTTACGCTCCCCAACCTTAAACTTGATGTCCATGTTTTTAAACACCATGAAGTTAATTGCTTTTAGAATTTGGAAACACTTTTGTCTTCCTTGTTTAGTCCTCGGTCGCAGGCCTTGTATATCTGAACGTTAATTTCTCTTTGCAGTGCCAGCAACCAAGTTGAACACCATCAGCAAATCGAACCTAGGTCAGTGTGTGAGCAAGTACGACCTGCTGGCCTGGTTCGAAATCAGTGAGCTGGAACCTACCGGAGAGTGAGTCCTTCTGATCGAAGTCTAAGTCGTTTCAGTATCTGAAGATATTCACATTGTATTTCTAATAGCTATTTATTGCCGTTCTGATTTTGTTAGGTATATCCCAGCGATCGTAGACCATTCGGAAGGCCTGGCTTGCCATGGGACCTACCTACTGCACCAGGTACCAACAGACTTCCTGTTTATTGCCTTACTAACAAAAAAATTGGTTGTTTTATTTCCCAATTGAGTTATTTTCTATTCCCGTTTGTAAAACCACACAACCCAGTGTATTATAAAAGAGAAATAGATCATCACACACCACCTCTGGACCTTGTCATGTTTGGCAATGGCAATTCTGAGATCTAGCACTGAAGGATCTGGTTTGGAAAGAAATGCACGATAGATGTGTGACGCCTGTGTATGAAGGGTGTAAGGTTCCGGTTGATCAATAGCGTTCGGTACGTTAAGGCGTGTTTCGATTGCAGGGTATCCAGCGCAGGATCACAGTGACGCTGAACCACGAGAAGGGCAGTGAGCTTCACTGGAAGGACGTCAGGGAGCTGGTGGTTGGTGAGTCCTTCAGACTTATTTGGTATCTTACGAAACGTTTTCTGCTGATCGAGTTCGAGTAACTGAGTGGGATTATTTGTTGTCGTTCAGGTCGGATCAGGAACAAAGCTGAGGTGGACGAGACGGCGGCAGACACGGTCCTCTCTCTGAACATCATCTCGGCCAAAAACATGAAATCCTCTCATAACTTTAACAGGTACGGGTACAAAGATCCGAACACTAACACCACTGCACTGTATTGTGATGGCCATTGTTTTTTTTAATCAGGACTTATGTGGTAACCAGTGTAAGAGCTAAATTCTGAGCATTTTCTTTATAGCATGTTTATTTGTAGCCACATTTGTACTCAAAATGCATTTTGTGGAACAAGATGTTCAATAATTACTTCAGCCTATAATGCAAAATACAGCTCAAGAGCGACACCTAGTGGGAAGATAATCATTTTGTTTTCTTATATGCCCTGACTGACTTTATCATGATTATTGAAACCAGTGCCGGCCCAAGCCTTTATGTATGTACGTATGTATGTTATGTAAGTCTTTATGGAGCCTCTATGGGGCCCTAAAGTAGAATGTCACCGAATGAGTTCAGTAATAATCCATCACAGTCCGGTATGCAGCTGCTACATCACAACACGTCTTTACATACCAGCGAATTTACATTTGCAGCATTTAGCAGACGCATTTATCCAAAGCGACTTACATTACAGTTACAGTCTACGGCCGGGGCAATTGGCTGTATAATGTATACTGTAGCGGTGAGATCTGGCAACCTGCCGTCCTTCGGCTTACCAATCCTGTACCCTAGCCACTAGACTACGGCTCACCCTGAATAATCAAGTCGGTTGGGAAAATCATGGATGATGTTCTGCTCGCCCTGCGGAGATAATTATCACAGATTTTTACCATCCCGGACACAATTTAATCCGGATCCTCACCTCCAGCAGGTGCTACAGGACTATTGACTCAAGATCTTTAAATAAATGAATAATCTTAAAAGAATAAAACATTTGTGTGTAGTTTAGGGTACAGGACTAGTCATTCAAAGGACGTTGGTTCAAATCTTACCAATGCTAGATTGCTGCTGTTGGGCCCTTGAGCAAGACCCTTAAACCTTGATTGCTCAGACTTTGTACTGTAAGTCGTTCTGTATAAAGGTATCTGGTAAGTGCTGAAAATCTAAAATTGTAATATAAATAATTTAGGGATCATTATTCATTGTGAGTTGTATTAAAACAGTTTATTGTTGGTTGTTTTATTATTTAATGGTTATTGCTTGTATTTTATAACGCTTCTGTCTATTCTTTTTTATACTCCTGCTGCTGCTGCTGGATTTATTTATTTTTTCGTAAACAGGCTTATCATCGATAACGATGTTGCTAGGTATCAGCAACACATAGCCGTAATGCCTTTTAGTGAAAGCTTTCTAAATGTCCACCCAGTTTGCTTTATTAGTGTAGATGTAGCGGTGCTTTAATTCGAGAGTAGTACAAATCCTGTGCAGTGCATCCATTTTATGTTTCGTGTAAATCCTTGTAGGGGAGGGAGAAGGTCTTGTTTTTATTTTGTACATTTGTACGTGGTGCCAGACTTGTATTAACTGTCTGACATAGACGTGACCGTGTGCACGTCTGTCTTCTTATGATATATATGAGCTACATCCCCATGGTGACAGTAGCACATCATATATTACCTAGACACGGTGCTCTTGTACCTCTGCTAGGCTTACATTCGATTGATGATTCAAATCAAATTGAGTAAGTCTCAAATTACTCAAGAAGTCTCAAATCTATTTTATTTACTTGTCATTACACATGTACATATGTACAGTACAATAAAATTGTTTGTCTTGTTGGGGTCGGAGCGCAGGGTCAGCCATCGTACGGTGTCTCTGGAGCAGACATGGGTCATGGGTCTTACTCAAGGACCCAACAGTGACTCTGCAGCCACCACCCACCCCACCCGAATTTCCAATAGATAATCTGAAGTTCTACCCACAAGGCAACACTGTTCCTATAATTGCTCAGTGTGTGTAGGCAAAGAACACACTTGCTCTATGATGTGTGTTTACAAAGACGTCTAGTATCAGCGTCACATTTTACATTTTTTTTACATTTAGCAGGCGGTTTTATTCAAAGAAACTTACAGGAAAGTTACAGTAAACAGTCTGAGGGTCAAAGGATTTGCTCAAGGGCCCAACCACCGTCCTTCAGATTACTAATCCTGTACCCTAACTATTCTACAGCTGGCCTATTCTTGGTCCTCACACCTGTCAAAACATTTTAAATGTTTTGACTACATCTAAAATGTTTATCAGTCGTGTTATTACTCAGATGACCTTGATGCACCGTCACCTGTGTACATCTGTGGTTGTGGACGGTTTGATTCCTAGACAGGTCATGACTGAAGTCCCCTTGAGCAAGGCACGAACCCCTAACTGCTCCTCGGGTGCTGTGGCTAGGGGCGTGTGCAGGACACATGATGCACGATCACTACTGCCCTCTAGTGTGTGTAAATGTGTTTCACTGCACAGATTGGAACAAATTCCTCAGTGTGTAAGCGCACAATAGTGAAAAAGAGTACATGTTATAACTTACAACGTTCTCGATTATACAGGTTTCAATAAACTATGTACATCATCTTACTCCACTTTACGTCTGTCCACCACATATATTGGAATCGTAAAGTCACTCAAAGTTACTGTACAATAAATTCGAATAAAAGCATATAAATTAATCTTAAAGTATATACAGTAGTTCCAATATCATATTAAAGTATGTACAAGATTTGTAGTTCAGATTAGTTTACACACGGCGTTTGTCTTTTAATCTTATTAACTAGATATTATTAACTTCTCAAAACGCATTTATTGATATTATTATCGTCTTATTAACAATGTATTATTGAAAATGCATTCATAAATAAAGTACAGATCTGTGGATGGAAATGTGTGACGATAAAAGTGTGATGATAAATTTGAAATTGATGGGGCTCAGTCTTCCATTTCTGATGGAAGTTCAAATTTATTTATTTATTATTTTATTATGCTACCCAAAAATAAACAGAAAAAGAAAATGACAAATGATCAAAATTGGGTTCGAAATAACTTATTTCTTTCAAGCACCGTTTGTCGTCATCGACCAAACCTTTGGCAGCTATAAAAAGTGCATTATAACATATTTACGCAGTAATATTGACTGACTTGATTATTGATTTGACTTATTTAGGACGTTTTATCGATTCGAAGCCGTGTGGGACAGCTCGCTGCACAACTCTCTACTGCTAAACCGAGTCACTCCGGGTGGAGAGAAGATTTATATGACTCTGTCTGCATACCTGGAGGTTAGTCCTAGTCTATTAATTAATCTAATGACCGCAGAACCCAGACGCGGATCCTACGTCATATGCAGAACAACGATTTAATGAAAGGTTGATTCATTTATTGCTTGGAAACGATTAACGTTAGACCTGTTCTTGTGTGTTCTTTCGAACCACAGCTTGATCATTGCATCCAGCCTGCCATCATCACCAAAGACATTTGCATGGTGTTCTACTCCAGAGATGCTAAGATTTCACCACCACGTTCTCTGAGGAACCTTTTTGGCAGCGGTTACTCTAAAACTCCTGACTGGTACTGGTCCTTTACTAATAATTTGTATTTACCACACAGAACTTTAGATTTGTTTGCTTGTAAGAGGAACTGACTCTGAATGTTTCGTTCGTCTTACAGTAACAGAGTGACTGGAATTTATGAGCTCAGCTTGTGCAAGATGGCAGATACTGGAAGCCCCGGTAAGTTGTTTTACCATGAACCCTCATCATGGTTCTTAATATTAATAAAAGCTTGCTTACTAACTTTGTGTTTGTGTATTTCAGGTATGCAGCGGCGGAGGAGGAAAGTTCTAGATACCTCAGTGGCTTACGTACGTGGAGAGGAGAACCTGGCTGGATGGAGGCCCAGAGGAGACAGTCTGATCCTGGAACACCAGTGGGAACTGGAGAAACTCGAGCAGCTGCAGGAGGTAAACGTCCATTTCTTAACGGCTCCTTAAGTTCTGCAATGTAATTCACCACCACAACACTAGGGGGCATCGAGTTTTTGAGGCTTTTGTCACATTTGTGTTTACCCTGTGAAATGTTGGATCGTTAACGGAACATCACGGAGAACGACTTTATTACTTTATTTACAAGCGTGCACGCTATTATGTTTTGATAGCTATAGTGCTCCCCCTTGTGACTCAACGTGTAATTAAAGGCTCTATGATGTGATGCGATAAATTAAACACACATATAAATCAGCCTTTAGCCTTACTGTTAATTTAAATGGTCCTGCGATGCCCGTTTTGAGGACCACTGCTGACCCCTGGTAAGGTGTATGAGTTCGTGCTTGCCCAACATGAGTAGTCTTGATCTGATTTTGTTGTAGTATCTAAATCCGACCGTGTCTGCCGTGTTTACATTAAAGGTGGAGAAGACTCGTCACCTCCTGCTGCTGCGAGAGAGACTGGGCGAGGCGGCTCCTCAGAAGTCTTTGAGCGACTCTCTGTCCCCGAGTTTAAGCAGCGGGACCCTGAGCAACTCCACCAGCATCTCCTCCCAGATCTCCTCCACCACTTTTGAGAGTGCCATCACACCCAGCGAAAGCAGTGGATATGACTCGGCTGACATCGAGAGCCTAGTAGACCGCGAGAAAGAACTGGCTACCAAGGTAACACTTCTTGCAATCCGTTCAGGATTCTCGATCGATTTGATTCGTCACGGGGTTTTAAATGATTTTTCTCTCTATAGTGTCTGAGACTCTTAACGCACACCTTCAACAGTGACTATAACCAGATGGTCAATAGCATCAGCGACTGCAAGGTACCACTGACGTCGTCTTTAAACTGAAAAAACTGGAAAGTGGATAATTATACACATCATTCCATCTTTTTCTTCTCTCTAGCTGTCTGATATATCACCCATGGCTCGTGATCCATCGGTCTCTAGCCTCAGCAGTGCCACACTCACCCCGTCATCCACCTGCCCCTCGCTGGCAGACTCGCGCTGTAGCTCGGTGGACCAAAAGTAAGAACAACTAGTAATTAAATCATTAACCGCGAAGTCTGACGTTCTTCTACTAACGTTTAAGCTCTTTTAGGACTCCTGAGGCGAATTCCCGCGCTACCAGCCCGTCGTGCTCGGACTATGAGAACTTCTCTTTGATGCCCAGCCTAGACTCATCTTTCCTGGCACGTGCTGGCAAACACGAGTTCCTGAACCTGGTCCCAGATATCGAAGAGATGCGACCTGGGTGAGTCAAGATGTCAGCAATGATAAAAAAGTTTGAGGCAGAATGTCTAGCTCTCCATGGTGAAATTAAACTTGGACTTCGAGCAGTCATGTATTAATTAAAAAAAAAGATTTTTATTTATAAAATTGTAACTAGAATTCTCTGCTCTGTAGCGCTGTGGTTTCTAAGAAGGGATATTTGAGCTTCATGGAGCCTCGCACAAACTCCTGGGTGAAACAGTTTGTGGTGGTGCGTCGTCCATACGTCTTCATCTACAACAATGACAAAGACCCCGTTGAGAGGGGCATCTTGAATCTGTCCACTGCTCGGGTGGAGTACAGTGAGGATCAACAAACCATGCTCAGGGTAAACACTGATCGATCTGAAGATTTCACATGCAAACACTGGAGCTAGAAATGTCCTGTAACGGTTCCTTTGTTCGTTTCTTAGACTCCCAACACATTTGCTGTGTGCACCAAACACAGAGGGATTCTTCTCCAGGCTAACAATGATAAAGACTTGAACGACTGGCTGTACGCCTTTAACCCGCTGCTAGCAGGAACTATAAGGTAACCGTTTCTTCTACTACCTATTCTATTACCAAAATTGCTCACATGGGACTAATTGCTACACAACTGAGGCACATTTGTAGTTTGGCAACATGACAAATCTTTGCATGGAAACTACATTTCATTAAGTTGTTAGAAAATAGATCTGTGTCTTCATCTGTATAATGACAATCCGGCATAGCACCGTATGTATAAGCATCTTAGTGTCATCATAAAAAAAAGCTCGGATCATTAGTATCAGTCGTGGTATGATGTCTGGGATATAGCTATAACCCATAAATAAACGAATGTCATCTTCTGTTGTTTTCTGCAGGTCGAAACTGGCGAGAAGACGCTCTGCTTTGTTGAAGAATTGAAGATGTTTGTCTGTGCACAGGGATCCTGCTCTGTCTCTTCTCTTCTAGCCTTTAAACATACCAAGTGTCGACTTTTCTTAATCTTTGTGATTCTCGATGGGTTTCTCTGTATGTAGACCAGTGGCTCAACTTTTCGCTCAAGCGAATGGTCTTTTCAGTTGTGCAGATCCACTTTTCCTCGACCCTATTTCTCAACCTTTTGCTGTTTGCTTTTTTTGAGGGGGAGGGGGGGAGTTTCTTTGTCAAAGCGGAACCTTCTAGTAGCATGTTGTAATAGTCAGTTTGTGTGTGCGTGTGTGTGTATGTGCACGATTCCTCAGATTCCAACCGTTTCTCTCCTGAGTTTGAGCTCGTCTGTAACGATCGTCTTAATCAGTGTTATACGTTCAGTCAGGTCCAGTTTCTCCCGCATGGCCGCAGCTGCAATCCTCAGGATATGACCAGTTTGCTTACAAAGCCACTCGAAGTACATCATATATACAAAAGAAATTATATCGCTCTCGATAGATTAAAAAAATAGCTCAGTAGTTTTTACAGCAATCACATGATTACGGGAATTGAAAAGGACCAAGGGTTTCACTGAATGTATGATATTTCTGTTATACGAGTTGTTATGGGACCATTATGGACCGTTATGGGCCATTCTATTTTGTGAGTATTATTGGGGTACTGGATGAAGATAGCTAATGATTATTATTAAACTGATCCTAGTACTCAATCGGTTACTCATAGGTTCATACCACACAGGTGGTGCTACAGAGAAAAAAAAGTCATTATTTCGGCATGAATCGAGTCCGTGTATTAATGCAGCACTAATGAAGGGATTGAGCATGAACAATACTTTTTTATATAGTAGAGCGTTTCAGCAGCTCGGGGTTATTCAGAGAAGAAAAATATTTGAAGGAAATAATTCACGAATTGAAGGTGGTTGTACATAATGTTCTGAATTTGTGTGCTTCTTGCTAGTCAGTACAAAACAAGAGACATTCCTTGTACTGTCGTTCATATTATCTTTTACAAATCGCCAGGACCGCAGGAGTCCTACTAGCCGCAGGACCTGCGGATTTTTGAGCTTAGTTTAACATCGTTTTGTGAACCGTGATGGCCAGAACATCCGTAATACAGTGTTTAAGCAGGAACGTCTTTCGCTTATCTCTCTCGGAAATCTTTCTGTTTGATATTAACACTGTTGTACACGTTTTCTTTGTTTTTTAAAACATGTATTAATTTATATTCACCACCTAATCATCTTATTTATTTGCTAAGGAACAAAGTTTATGATAAGTGTTTTCCGTTTTTATTCCCTTTTCACTCGGTTTTGCACAGTAACACTTCACAAACGGATGGATCACCGAAGGAGATGTGGTCCATCTCTTGGAACTCGGAAGATGGTTCAGTGCAGTGTTGATGAATTATACTGCACTGAAGGTGGAAGGGGAGGAAGAATATACTCTTATGCTCGTTTATTTATTGGGAGAAGGATTTTTGCTCTGTGGGATGTATATAATACAGATGTTCATACTTGTATCATTGCTGTATTGTTTTGGCATAGAGATGCATATGACCTGGCACTGGTCTGCCAACCAGTAGGTTGTGTGATATGATTTCTAGCCTAGCATTCAGCCTAGCATTGCAAGGAGCTTCCAACCATCTGTGAATAAATTAAATGGACTAATAGGGCTGCATAATATGCACAGAGTAGTCGTGTATACGGTAGTGTATTTGTAGACCGCTAAATTCCTTGCATGTGCTTTTTCTGCGACTACCACTTCATAAATTTGGCAGATTGAACAAACTTACAGGTTTCCTGTCTAGACCCTTTGATAGATGTAAACTAAACTAAACCCAGTGGCAGGTGATCAATAGAAGGGATTTTATTAACTGTTCCCAGATCAACCAGTCTGAGGGGCAAAAATGGAATCCTTTCGTTTATTGGATTGTTGCTAAATTTGTGACAAACGCGTTTGCATTTACATGTTCTGGTATTAACACAGCCCGTCCCTATTTAAATCAAAGGTGGAAGGTTTATGGAAGGTTTTCAGTGTCCCACTCCTCTTTTGAAACTCGAGGTCAAGTTACATCATTGCTACTATCAATCTCGCTTGTTTTGCAATGTATTTACAAAGTTAATATTGCATCAATACAATATACAGATGCAAGATCGTGCAGCCCTATTAGCCATACAGTCATTACAGTACGAATACAGAGAATATGGTCATGTCGTCTTCACAGAGTAAAGATTTTCCCTCTCCGTTATTGATACTAATGTATAGAAGTAGACATTTATCTTTTGTTATCATTTTGCAATGTATATATTAGTTGCAGTTCTTTGCACATTTGAAAATCTTAACAGATCGAATAAAGTCTGAGAAGGTTGTTGTTGTTTACCCAGATATGTACCAAATGATAGTGCAGGATTAGACGACTACACGTTTATGTGTTGTGAATGTTAAATGTACCTCTGGGATTTCACTAGCAAATATCTTGACACGTTGCATCGATAAAAGGAACAACATGTTCGTCGGCTTCGTCTATCGCAGCGCTTGCTGTTGCATGTTCTTATTTAGCATCACTTCTAACGACCGACTTCAGGGGTGCATTTTAGAGGTGTGATGACTTGTTAGATTTATTTTGTAATATCAGGGAATATATTTTGCGAACTAACTTAAAACAATTTAAATCACTTAATGTGTTCTACCGTTTATTTTGTGTTTGTGACTACAATGCATTTTTCATGCTGCTTTTAAAAATCAAACCACTATTTCCACGCTCACAAGTTTTTTGTTTTCCAAATGCACCAAGCTAAACCCAGGCATCAACAATGTACACTATTTGTCAGATTGGCTTCATTTTCATACTTATTTTGTAAATATTTCATGTCGTACGGAGCTTGAATTAAAATGTAAATACGTCTCCTGTATTTGTAATACTTATAATCCATTCGCTGTATAGCCTAGATGTGTAATGCAGACAACTTAATTCTGTGTATGGTAATCTTGCACCATTGATCTGTTTAGTGAATGAGGTAACAATAAAGTCCATCCAGTGCATTAGCAAAATACTTTTTTGTGTAACTTTCTTTCTGCAAACAAGTAGCTACGGTATTATAATTCTATAACTGTCTGCAGAACATAATGCTTAAAGTGTTACCCTGATAGACAAATTATGATATGTTTGCCTGTTAATCTATTACAGACAACATTGTTCTACAATTGCTCACATTATCCTGGGTTCGATTCCCCCTCCCCCTTCCCTAAATGGGGTGATCTGGGGCCCTTCTGTGTGGACTTTGCATGTTCACTGTGCATACCTAAAGATGTGATACTGGGCCAGAGACCGGAAAGGTCACCGGTTCAAGCCCCACAACAACCAGTCGCTTTGGATAATGGCGTCTGCTAAATGCTGAAAGTGTAAATGTCGACAGGCTGCATTTTCCTCCCACAGTCCAAAAACATGCAGCCAGGTTGATTGGAAATACAAAACTGGCCATGACCGTGTACTACCAACTTGTGTACTGATTAATCTTGTATAATGGGTAAACGTTTCCTATCATGAATGTAACCAATGTGTCAAACTTCACGGTAATTTCGAAGTAAACTGAACCGAGGATGGAATTTGCTCAATCTGGCAACACGGCTCTGGTCGTCCTTCTTTATTACGTCTGATGGGCGGAGACGCTGCTTTAGTCAGCCAATCAGCAGTTTCCTTTGTCAGCTCAGCCTTTCTCCACTAATGATAATCTTGCTAACGACACCGACAACTCGCGTGTTGATTGGTCAGTGTCAGTGTCAGTCAGTGCAGCCAGCGCTGCCGTGGATAAGGAAGTGTGGATTAACTGTCTCATTCATCCAGTGCGTTTCTCTCTGCGACTATCAAACCGTCAGCCATGGCACAGTAAGTCTGATTTTATACTTTTATACTTTATCCAAGACTAAATATCAAATATATATATTCATAATATCTATAATGATATAGTGGCACAACACTGGATAATCTACTGTTACTTGATTTGTTTGTGTTCGATTCATCTTTCAAAGCAGTCGGTTCTGACTCTGAATAGAAGTGAATGGGAATGAAGGGAATCGATTCCCGAATCGTTTAGATGATTCGTTTGAGATCATTCTTATACGAGTATTTAATGTTACAGTGTGTCGAACGGTTTAATTCTTATTTAATTCTGGTCTGATTTTACGACACACAGTGCGATGTCGTGTGTATTCGGTGTATCGGTCCACCAGCAGAAAAACACAACGTCATCTTACGTCATCAGTCACAACAGTGTTGTAATAACTTGTCACACCAGGGTGTATTTTATACTCTTTTAACCGAACTAAATACAATGTGTTGTAATATTAAAGGGCCTTGCCAAGGGGCCCAACATTTTTAATCTGTGAAACTCGGCCTTGAACCAGCAACCGTCAACTCGAACGCTCAATGGAGCTCAGTCATGGCCTGGTGGTTGGAGAACTGGACATGTGATCGTACCATAACTGCTCCCTGGGTGCAGTGTTTAGGGCTGCCCACTGCACCAGACATTTTGATAGAAAGAAGCCATTGAGTTTTCCAAACAGTCAAGAAAATTGTGTGGTGAAATGGTTTGTCGTCTTATTTTAACAGGTCATTATTAGTTTTTCATGTGTGTATTTTTATATTTGAGTTTTTAATGCTGTTCTTCTTTCTCCCATAGAGCAGATATCGCTCTAATCGGATTGGCCGTCATGGGGCAGAATCTGATCCTGAACATGAACGACCATGGCTTTGTTGTAAGTGACATCAGCAGTTATCTTTTTGCCTCTTTGTTCATTACTGTTACTCAAATAACCAGATTATTCCCGCTGATTAATTTACGTTCTCGTGTTGCAGGTCTGTGCTTACAACAGGACCGTGTCCAAGGTGCATGACTTCTTGAAAAATGAAGCCAAGGGCACCAAAGTAATCGGGGCCGAGTCTTTGCAGGACATGGTCTCGAAACTCAAAACCCCTCGACGCATCATCCTCCTTGTTAAGGCTGGTCAGGCTGTTGATGATTTCATAGACAAGTTGGTATGTCTTTATGAACGATTCAACATCGTCTTGCTATTGGGCGATGTCTAGTAGTTTATGAAATTGTGCAACCCCTTCCCAACAGGTGCCTCTTCTTCAGCCTGGAGATATCATCATTGACGGAGGCAATTCTGAATACAGAGACACAACAGTAAGTCTAGTCGAACATGGAAATTCATACGTTAAAACTCATTTATATTTATATACATATAAATATATACATATACTCATTTATCATTTATATATATATACACACACACACATACATCATGAAGTATTTGCTCTGTCTATAGCGGCGGTGTAAAAGCTTGAAGGAGAAAGGCTTGCTGTTTGTGGGTAGTGGAGTTAGTGGAGGAGAGGAAGGGGCTCGTTATGGGCCATCACTTATGCCCGGAGGACATAAAGAAGCATGGTGAGCTTCAGTTTCATGATTAAAATATTGTAAATTTCTGCTGTTTTCATAATGACTTGGGTTTATTTGTACTTCTACAGGCCACACATAAAAGATATCTTTCAGAGCATTGCTGCTAAAGTGGGCACCGGGGAATCTTGCTGTGACTGGGTAAGTAGGAAGACTTAATTTAATGTGGCATGGGAAATGAGTGCCAATAAAGTTTATAAACTAATTTAAGACTTTAAGAACATAAATATACAATATAGATGCTTCCCACTCAACCACCATGCTGTGAAATCGAGCTTTTAAACAGTATTTGAACAGTATTATCTGCAAACATTTGATCATTTTTCATTTAATAGTAATGTATTTTATAGGTAATTAGCCAGTTAGCAAAGTTGAACTCCAATGTCATTACTAGATCTGATGTACTGTAGTAAGGGTGCTATAATGTGTCCTTCAGGTTGGAGATGAGGGAGCTGGACACTTTGTAAAGATGGTTCATAATGGCATAGAGTACGGAGACATGCAGCTGATCTGTGAAGCCTACCACCTGATGAAAGATGTGTTGCGTATGGATCATGATGAGATGGCTCAGGTGAGGTCCACACACCACCAATTCCTTCCGATAGCCGACTTTCCCTAATTGTTTTGTACTGTACAAATGTGCTCATAAAAAAGCCCATAAACCGAGCTGTGTTTCCTTCCAGGCTTTTGATCAGTGGAATAAAACCGAGCTGGACTCTTTCCTGATCGAAATCACAGCAAACATCTTGAAGTACAAGGACGCTGATGGAACTCACTTGTTGCCGAAAATTAAAGACAGTGCAGGACAGAAGGGGACAGGAAAGTGGACAGCCATCTCCGCCTTGGAGTATGGCATACCTGTCACACTTATCGGTGTGTACTGGCAAATTTCTGTTTCTTTTGTGGTTTATGGGTTTATTCATTTGGCTTCGGTTTGGCTGCATAGAGGAAATAAATGAGTTCGACTTCTGTTTTTTTGCTGTGGGTAAAAATGGTTTATTGTTGTGTCCTAAATATCACATCTAAAGAGTGTGCTTCAGATTAAGCAACGCAGAAAACAAGAGACCAGTTCAAACTTTCTCTAGTTTTAAAGTGTATGAGTTTGGGTTTAATAAAGATGAGCCGTGTTTTGTGTAAGAATTAGAATATATTTAAATAACATTGCTCATTTTTGTCAAACACAGAAATTGTAAAAATGATAAAGAAATTGATTCTTTTGAAGTGGTCTTTTATTTTCTTATCCAGAGTGTGGCTTTCTCCGAGTAGCTAGCATTCCATTATAGAAATTGTGTTTACTTCATGATGACGCAGGTCTTTTCTTTCCTGTTGCTCTCTCTCCTGAATGTTTGGCCTTGCTAATCCTGCAATGTCACCCATACACAGCTCTCCTGCAACCGGTATCTTTGCTGTTTGTTAATGTAGCAAGCTCTGTTTCACAAAGCCATTGCTGATTAATCATTGGTACTTCTGTGTCTGTCGCTGGCTGAGCTGAGGGGGGAATGTACAAGGTGTGAGGAAATCACCGCTCAATCTAGCAACTACCTCAACCCGTGTAGCAGCGCTGCCAGGTGAAAAGAAGCAGCTGCCATCAGCACTGATGTTGTTAATTAGCTCTTTATTTATTTGTATTTGTTCTATATACATGCTGAATGAACCCAGTCCTGTCAAACCAGTGAATTTAATTAGCAAAAACAGACGTCTGTAATTGATATGGTGCTGTCGTAGCTGTATGAGCTCATGGCTGTACCGAAGACACTCTGATTTATGTCTCACAGGAGAGGCTGTCTTCGCCAGATGTCTCTCTTCACTGAAGGAGGAGAGAGTGCAGGCCAGTAAGAGCCTTTCAGGACCTCAGGGGGGCAAATTTACTGGGGACAAGGATCAGTTTCTCGAAGACATTAGAAAGGTCAGTAATAGGGTAACTGGTTCGCTTGATGATACTGATTCTGATCTGATTATAAACCTTTTTATTTTATGGTACTGTATGTAGAGATTAGATTAGATGGCTATAGACCCCGTTCAGATGGTGTGTGTGTACACAATAGCTATAGGTATTGTAATCTAACATTTACTAGGTAGATTTTACCCTAAAATGTGTACTAAATACTGGCTTTATTTGCAGGCTCTGTATGCCTCCAAGATCATTTCATATGCTCAGGGTTTCATGCTCCTGCGACAAGCAGCTAAAGAATTCGGCTGGTCTCTGAATTATGGAGCTATTGCCCTGATGTGGAGAGGGGGCTGCATCATTCGAAGGTGAGCAGTATTACAGAGTAAGAATCGTAAATCTAGTCAAGTTGTGTTTGTGTGGACAATAAAGCAAAATGTTCCGTGTCCATTCAATGTTGCAACAGTGAATCTCACACGAGGAAGTGGGGATTGTGTTTCAGTTCCTGATAGAAATGTGTGGTGATGAAATACTGAAATAGAGATTGTGTAATATCTGTGATGATATTAGGGAAAATGTCATACATAATCATATAGTTTTACTTGCTTATTACCAACGTTGAATCCAGGGCTCTCTGTGTAGAGTGTGCATGCTTTTCCCATGTCTAAGTGGCTTTTCTCCAAGAATCCAAAGACATGCATGTCTTTGACATGTTATGAGCATGCTTTAGGTCAGGGGTCACCAACCTTCTTGAAGCTGCGGGCTACTTTTGGGGTACCAACTAATGCGGCGGGCGACCAGTTTGATACACACTTGTGACGTCACAA
>JAOTRQ010000011.1:718290-730458 GCA_028565875.1 Hoplisoma paleatum | reverse complement strand
TTACTCGCTAAGATTTTGGTTGCAAAATGCCATTCTGAGCCCATTCAGTCATTTAAAAACTTACGGGAGGACCTGGATATGCAGGGGGGGGGGGAATAAAAGACTTGGCATATGACAGAAATGATGCACAACACGACTAATAGTTCATTATTTGATTGTTCATGACATAACAATGACTTTACTACTACACAACTTTAAGACTGAAGTAAAAAGAGAGAATTCGATATATCACCTTGTGTATATTTATGTTAAAAAGGAGATTGAGTACTGTTAGCAATTATATGAATACAGTAATACTTTAATACAAAATATGAACTGCACCCACTATTTGGGCAGGTACCCTCCATGCTATAGGCATAATGTCCACTGACCAACTTGAGAGGTAAGAACTGGCCTTCCGTTTGTAAAACCTGGATAAATCAGATGTATTTTTATTTGATTGTAGTTCTTTTGTCTTGATTGGATCATTTAAAGTCCCTATTACAGATCATGTTGGGAAATGGATCAAATCCCATGCTTTTATTTTGTACCCAGAAACTGACCTGCACTGGGCTAAGAACTGCGTTCCTCCTGCCTTGAACGGTAATCAGTGGTTTCTTGATGTCAACATTGACCTGAATGAGACTAGCATCTTCCAGCGCCACCACCAGTCTTCCTCTCAAAGCAAGAGACCAAGTAAGCTGGGAAAGAAATAATCAAACAACAATAAGAACAATAACTACTTGCTTTAATTGTGAACTACTCCTTTGTCGATGCATGAATTTAATTGATTTTAGACGGATTTTATTTCATCTGACCTCATTGTTCCAGCCGTCTAATGGAATCTGTAGAGTGACCTTAAAAAAAAGACTAAATACATTTCTAAGTAAACAAAAAAAACTTATATTTTTTATTATATTGAACAGCATTGATATAAGGGGTTTACCTGGATGAACTCAGGGTCACATTGAATGTGCTCTTGGTTGGGTGGCGCTGGTACAACAGGACACTTCATTATATAATTCAGCGTCCTTCCTTCGAAACGACTTACTCTCATCACGTTCAGCACGATCATATAATTACCGCGCTAAAAATATCAAAGGTTTTATCAATTCACATGCTAAACAAAGCCGAATAAATGTAAACCTATTGGTAGTAATTAATATATATTATAAAACTATTCTATATAGTAACGATTAAAAGGGTTCAGGATTGAGATTATATAGTTTACCACTAGCTGCACAAAGCACCCATTGTATGTGACTCTAAAGATGTAGTTTCTGTCAGGATCGGTGTGCAAACCAAAGACACAGGCCGACAGTTGTTGGTTTAGACTCTTAAGTGGTGTGAGAGCCACTAGACAACAAGGAATATGTCATGTCATCGCGGTGATCCTGTTTAATTTGTGACTTATTTTATTTGAATTATGTCTATGTATTCATAACATTTGCCTCCATTCATTAGCACATCCCATTTTATTATTATCAACCAGATTTTTTTGTTAATGATTTTAACTGTCTCTGATGTTCTCTTTAACTCAAAACATTTTACCTTGTATTCTCAGCATCGCTGAAAGCCACAGTCGTAACCCTTCTATTCGTGTTTTGTGTATCCATAGCTCCATGTACTCAGAGAAGCATTCAACATCACCCTCTAGAAGAATAAATGTCAAAAGTTAACCTCAGTCGTATATCTGAGTTTTTAAAAGGCTTTTCATTAAACAGTTTGCCGACAATTTTTCCACAGATTTCATAGAACGTACAAATGAAGGACTATAAATTTGTTGCCTGAGCAACTTGGTTCTGTTGTGTAAATATAAAGACACTTATTCTGACACGCTCACAAAGGATAAAGTCTAGATTGGACTGCAATGCAAGCATTAAAATGTAGATCTCATTGATGACTGAAAAGTGTTATTCATAAGAAAGGTGCTGTGAAAGCTGTGAAAAGCCACTTTATCCAAATCTGTCAGATTTAGAAACAATTTATATCAATTAAAAAATATATCGCTAATCAATATTCTAATTTAATTAGGATTTTTAAAGAAACAAATCACTGGACAAAATGTTAATAATCACCTGAGATGCCTGTAGATGGAATGTTCATCCATTCTCTTTTCTGAATCCTCAGACCACCACCACCATATACAGGTGAGGCAAATAATCTAGAACAAAGTAGACATTTGAAAAATAATCTAAAAAAAAAAACGTTTACTGCTCTTAATCATAGGTACCATACTTACAATAAATATAAGAGTTTTAACAGGCATCAGGGTCATAGCTGTGAAAACCTGACTGCAGCTGCTAGAAGAGCTGCCAGGATTTATAAAGTGAAGCATCACCTGTGTTTACCTGCTAAGTGTCACAGCTCTCTGCAAGGTGCATCATAAACCCCAAATCACAAGGTGAGATACAATGAGATTGAGGTCAAAGCTATCGAGAGTGGGTGGTTTTATAGCCACGAGCAATATTTATGTCCACACGACACTGCACATTATTGGATAGTGTTTCAGTGTGAGGGCTTATATGTTGAAATAAAAGGGCATGAATTGTAAATAAAACTAGAAAATGATATACACAAGTCACAGTTGCCCTATTCAACTTGTCTTGATGAATAAATGTAACTTGACAAATCAGTATTTGGTTAAATAAGAGAATCTTTTTTGTCCTAACAATTTGAAATACGCTTATATTTAAACAACTAGCAGTCACAATGAAGGACAATAAAATAGTAGTAAAATTTATTACACTGTTGTGGCTGCTTTTTGAGAGGGGTGGTGGTAATTGTGTGATTGTTAATGTTGGTTTAGGTGATTTTTTCTTTACGCACATGTGTGTAGCTGCTGTGTGTGTGTGTGTTCTTAACACGATCCCAATTGTGAAGTAAAAAAAGGTCTTTTGTTGTAAATGCACCTGGTGGATGAAGAAGCTTCACCTGTTAACATTGCTGACTTAATTAACAAACAGGAGTAAAGATGTTATATCTCAAGAGTGTTTAACCCAGAACATGCTGTGCACATAAAATAGTATTAATTTGCATAGTACACCAGCATCAAGAGTCCAAACGCTCCAGTTGGAATCTCGGTAGGCCTATTGCCGTGTGTGGTGTGTGCCATAATACACCAATAACACATATAATACACAAACTAGTCTGTTGTATTGCCGTCCGAAGCTTGAATATCACAGAGGGTTGCATCAGGGATGCTGGCTATTTGATTGTTGCCCCACTTATTTAATTCTCCAAGTCTTCTTTAATTAAAAACCTTTCCTGGACTACCTTTCCTACGGAGCACCAATTCTGCAGATACACTTTAACGAAATTGCAAGAGTTGCAGAGTCATCACGCAGTGCTTCAGATGGTTGGCTGGCAGCACAGTAACTGGACACTTCTCCTCTGCCCTGCTGATCAATAATACACAGGACTGCACTGGGAGAGGCATGCTGGTTAACAGTGAGCACTGAGGTGCTTTGTTTTTACATGGTCTTCTCTACAATATGAACAGGAGCTTGATCACTTTTACGACCTGACCAGTTTCTGTATGTATGTTCTTTTAAAAGCATGTCGTTATTGATCTGCATGTCTCATTGCCATCAGGGTTGAACTGAGGTGACGTTATCCGTTAGAAACATCACAATGTAAATCTGTAATGGTAAAGTTATTTATCTAGTTAGCTTTAAAATAAGAGATGTATTAATATTTGAATACTTAGCAGAGTCTTTTTTTTTTTACAATGTTCTCTTTGTCCTGCTTTATTTACATAATGTCATTTTCACAATTACTTCACATGCATGGATTTGATGTCATACATTCCATCAAAGTAAAAATCTTTAAAAAAAAAATAAGAGGGGGGTTCGGGGTACAAGCATATCACACGTTTGTAGTAACTGTAGATATGGTTGGGAATCAAGCTAATGAACTTGTCAGCTATTGTGTATAATATCATATTTAACAGTATAAATATAAATATGTTCAAGCAAAATTCAGTTAACTAATGTATGGTTAAGTCAAGTCACTAATTATTATATATTGCTCAATATTGTGTCAGCGGCTTGTGGGCATTCTATAAAGCATGGCACTGGGTGGCAGAGGAAATGTTTACCAAGCAGCAGGCAGAACTACCTTCATTCTGAAAATGCTGCTGAGCCTGATTACTTTGCTGCTCATGACTTGGAGTAGAAACAACGCTGATGCGCTGCCTGTACAAACCAAACCGCCAAACAGCAACGAGGTGAAACGATCTTTATTAAAACCTTATACCATAAATGTTGATTTACATGTATACTGGCCTTGTGTTTGGGTAAATATTGTAAGGCTTACATTATTAGTTGTATCACGGTAAACAAACAGTACAGCTTCCAAGAGGTGCACTCTATATCCAGGTCCCAAGCACGGACACGAATAAGAAAGGTATACTAAGCGGATTAAATAATATTTAACGTTAGTGTTGTTCCACAAAAATGGTCCTTCATGAATACGCAGAATTTTGCTAGATTTACCTCAGTAGCCATTTGACAGTTGTGTTCAAGCAAATTAATACTAAAAATAAACACTTCCATTAAAAACATTTCTTTCCTTACCTAGGTTCTGACAAAAGATCAAAAGAACTTAATGATGAAGATCTTGGCGGAGCTTGCAGAATTAAACATGACCGTGAAGGAGCTGGATGCACTGGACCTTGAGCAGCTGTTGAATGGTAAACTGGGTGAAAGATCTGCTTTAGGTTTGCCACCTGCTCGTGAGAAATCTCCATGCAAGAACTTCTTCTGGAAGACTTTTTATGCATGTTAATACTGCACGACA
This sequence comes from Hoplisoma paleatum, assembly GCA_028565875.1. NCBI lineage: Eukaryota > Metazoa > Chordata > Actinopteri > Siluriformes > Callichthyidae > Hoplisoma > Hoplisoma paleatum. The sequence goes on along the minus strand of JAOTRQ010000011.1, from coordinate 725,679 downwards.
TACAGATAAGCTTGTCTCAATAACCCTGTTATGAACAGCCAAATGAACTACTTGAGTTTAATTATGTGATGTATAGTTTAGGTATTCTGAAACTGTTATCTACTCAAGTCTGAATCATGATGCATGAAACATGTAATCATTTTTGGGGTAGGGTCGGCAAGACCCTCACGTCATATGAATATTGGCAGAACAGACGCAACAATACACAACTGCCATTCAAAACATTTACTATTAAAACTGAATGTATGTAAACAAACGTACTGACCCTGATTTATCCAACATTTGAAGAATATTTTAATGGTTACTTTGCTCCTAAATTGGTATTTGTATATTAATTAAAAATATTCTAAGCTCCTGTTAACAGCTGCAGCAACTACTTCTTAATGGTTTTATTTAAATTTCTGCAGGCCGCATTCAAAAGAAAAAAAGGCTAAAAATGTAATTAAAGAACTACTTTAAATTACAGCCTCAAAATTTGTCCTTACAAACATGTGTTTCGATTAATTCGTGTCTGTTCAGGGCTACAGAACTGCAAATGTTTAAAATTTACAAATATACTCAGAAGCGAACGCACAACTGTTATAAAAGGTGTTTTAGTGAAAAAAGACAAAACAAGTCAATGTAGCTTTAAAAACAAATCTAATGCAATTTTTTTTTTTTAAAAAAAAAGAACAATTCAATTATGAAAGCAATTACCGTGACAAAAACACCGTTTTTATCTACAAGTGTAGATTTTTTCCAAATAAATTGCAAATAAAGCTCGTTTCCATTCATTTGTATTTGAATAATTTGTCAATCTATTCAAACAGGTTAAAAAGTATCTCACGAACCTTCATGCTTTTTAAAAAATGAAATGACTTTGCAGACTCCAATCATTCCATCTTTAAGTTACTTGCTCTTAAGTTAAAATGTGACCTGAAACCGTGGATAATTTGCTACAGTCAAGAAAAATTTTCTATTTCCACCAAATAGATCACATTCATGTACAAGCTCACGCCACAAATACCTTTTCTATTTGTGACCAGTCTGTGAAATAATTTTAGGATTCAAAACATCGTCACACAAATGTAAACCTTCATTAGAAAAAGAACCAGGTCGGTTTGTTCTTAAAACAATACACACCAGTCAGCTATTAATAAACTACTAAAAAAATTTAAACATCACAAAACTTGAAAGAGGCTACAATCGTGCTTTTCAATCTTAGTAAAATCAGAACACTTTATTACAATATCTAAAGGCAAGATGTATGACAGCATCAAACTAAAAAAAACAAAAGCAAGATTTGGTTTTGTCCTTTACAAGAACCTGGACAGAACAAAATGAGTGTGTGTTTATTGACAAAATTACCTGGAAAGGGACTGAAGTGTTCAGGCATTGTTCCACAGAAATATTTCAGCATTCATATTAAAAATGTGCGCTCCAGCCAATTCGAAATTGTCCATTTTAATTTTGAAAGGGATTCCTGGGGTCCTGTTACAGTAAAGTGAAGCGGTCCCTTTTCAGCTCTAAGGCATTCGGCAGCATCCACTGTTGGACCGTGTTGGGCCACCAACACAACTGCAGTCTTCAACGTCTCAAAACTTCAGTGTGTTCTGATGTAAACCTGGGTCAGCTGCGTCCAAGGTCCCTATGCATGCGAATTAAATAAGTTTTTGCAATTCGATTAATTTTGTCTCAACTGAAAAAGTTTTGAAATGTTTTTTTATTTGAGAGAGTTCCCTTTGAGACAACATAAAAAGCCATTTAAACAGTTCACAAATGCAACCTTCTTAAAGGGGGAATTTCATCAACTTACACCGCCACAACACCTCAAGACACTCAAAAGCTCACACTGTCAAAACTGTCTCATACCAATAACCTGGGATGGGCAGGTTTAGTTTCATAACTAATTTTTTTATATTTATTGCTTCTGTATTGTAGTAGAAAAAAAATATTTTAAACATTTATATTTTCCTTACAAATATAGCAGTTTCCAATCTCACTCTACCCTGTTCATAACCTGGAAGGGAAAAATTAACCGAAAAAAAGTTAATCATTGTTATTTACCTATACTAAGAGAATTAATACTACACTTACCAAATATTTAAGTAAATTAAATTCATTTAAACTAAGTTTTTAACCTATTTAAAGCAAGCCATATAGTCCCTTTCTGTATACACAGGCTACCAACTGGTCTGACATACAAACGGCACTATGTCAGAGTAAAAACAGAATTCTGCAGGTAAATGCAGGAATTTATACACTGCAAATGTACTAGTCCTGACTTTGAGAGTAAATTTGGGAACATTCAACACTTCTCTTATATTTATCAACACTGATACAAGACTCAGTGACTAGACAGAGCACGTTTTTTTAAATTGTTTTCTACTAGTTGAATCCAATTTAACTGCTCATCCCCACACTTCACACTCCTAGGTCTACAAAAGGGAAAAAAGATCAAAACACACAAAAACACACACACAAAATACAAGCATTCACTACAGATAATACAAATACTTGGATAGCTAGACAACTACTAACATTGTTCAGTAACTATAGAAGCTTGATTATATGAGAAAAGAAAAGAAGGAAGGAAGATTAAAGGGGAAAGAGAATGAAAGTCCATCTGACGTGACAGAAAACATGCTGCTGCTGTTCACACTCGCTCACACAGGTTCTTCTCACATCTTCCAGTCATCTTGTTTTTTTCTCTCTCGCTCTCTCTCTCTCTCACAGCACAACTAGTTTTTTTTCACACTTGCGTTCACGTTCGCTCAGTCTGTTCGTTCATTCAGTCTCTCACTCTTGGCCCACCAACAATCCATCATCATCTCACTCGCTCGCTCTCAAAAGCGGTACACACGGGACAGAATAATCCATGAAAAGGGGAGAAAAAGAAAACACCCACCGTCTAACACAGTAAATGACGAGTGAAGCTGGGTTCTTTGATGGCATAGCATTTACACATGGGAAGTATGGTAGTAATACCGAGCTCGCTCGAACATTGAGGCCAACGCAGGGTGTCTCCCCGGGAAATTGGAAAAGAGGTGGTGAACTGTAGAAGAGATTTACAAAGGCTTGACCAACTCCAAAACAACAACAACAAAAAGTAAACAATATCACGTTCACAATAAATGTCATTATGCTCATAAACATCAGGCTGCAGGTAATTAACGATAAATTAAGCTTTCTACTTAGCATCTAGATCACTTGCAACATAAATCAGCCAATGATAAGATTTGTTTTTTACAAAAACCTTTTTTAAATGAAACTTAGGAACCCATCTTCAAAATCTAAGTAAATAATATCTGCATAGAAACTCTCATCTCAAAATAAATCTGTAAATTTAGAAACTACATTCCCCAACTCGACTTGGTCTCCATGCTGGAGCTGAAGCCAGAGCTAAATCCCCCATTGGAAGCTGCATTATTAGCTGCACCCCATCCAATACCTGCGGCACCGGCTGCATTGAAATTGCTGCCTGGCGTGCCAAAGTTTTGGCCCTGGTCTCTACCGCCACTTGTTTGAGCAGCACTGCCAGATGAGGCCGACTGACCCTGCTGGCCGGCTAACATACCCATCATTCCCCAGCTGCTTTGTAAAGCTGCCTGGGCTGCTGCCATCATGGCTGGGTTCAGGTTGAGAGCTCCAAAATTCACATTACTGCCATGACTCCGGCTACCCCCATAACCCTGCCCAAACCCCCCGAAACGAGCACGATCCATCATATGCCTACTATTATTGTGCTTAGGTTCTGCGTTGGAGATGTGCACGCTGGTGCCCTTGATGATCAGATCCTCGCCACACAGGGACTGTGCAACCTAAAAAACAAAAAGAAGAATAATCATTTACAAAAGTCATACATATAGACAGTATCTACACATATAGACAGGCTGAAAACGTACTTGGTCGTCAGCAAATGTGACGAACGCAAACGCCCGAAAAGGTTTGGGAATGAAGACATCTGTCACTTCACCATACTGCATAAAGAACTGTCTAAGGTCATCAGAAGTCATGTCTTCTGTGCAACGCCCCACAAACACTTTCCTACTCCTCATAGGCTCATCAACTCCAGGTTGTTCCATGAAATACTAGAAAATTATATTGGGGAAAAAAAACAAAAACAAGAAATTGATGCAGTGCCACCGAAACGGTACAATAACCACAGAAGTTACTTTGTGGCCAAATGCAGTATATGTATTGGGTATTTTGAGAGATAGAAAGAAACTAGCAGAAAAATTATACCTTTGAATTCGGGAGCTTACAGTCACACCATCTTCCATCAATCATATGCCGCTGAGACATAACTTTAATTTGCGTTTCGTAGTCGGTAAATCTCACAAAGCCAAATCCTTTAGAATTTCCTGTTTTTGCATCTCTCTTAATCTGTCAAAAAAAAGAAAGAAAACTGCCTGCAAAATTTACAAACTTTACAATGTTCAACAATGAGAACTCTGGGTCACAAAGACAAACTGCTGCAGCCTCTTATGATCTGTACTAATACATACCAACCAAACAAAGCATTAAAAAATGAAACACAGAATTACATACCTGTACCATTATCACCTCTCCAAAAGTCCCAAAATATTCTTTCAGGTCTTGCTCAGATGTTTTCCATGGTAAACCAAGAACAATCAGGTCTGATGTTTTTTGAATACCTCTTTTTATTTTAACAGCAGAAGCTGCATCCATTTCATCCATCTTCCTTTTGTTATCTGATAAAAAAAAGAACAATTAAGTTATATCACTTGTTAACTATTAGACGTGTTTATGAAACACCTGCTGTTAGTTTATTGAAATTAATTGTTTTCACTTTGTCACCAATATCAAACCTCATCAATATCATTCACAACAAGAAACCATTGTCCGACAGTCAGAGAAATGTACCCATGTATACCCAATTAATCTCACTTGCAATTAATCTCACTTGCACATTTTAGGACTATGGGAGAAAACCGCCTGTAGTTTTAACGAAAAGCAATGTAATAAGGCATGCTGTCCGTATTGCCAAATCATGAATCAGAACGATCACCTTATTCCAAGGTACCACTTTTTTATACCATATAACTATCAATTAACCACAATGGGCACGTTGTCTACTTCCCAGCATCAGATTTCAATCGCCTTGTCCCTTCACGTCCAGCGTTTGGACACTTCTCCGGACGCCACTCCAGGGCATGGAAACCAGAACCACATGGCAGTGGACTGGCCAGGAATCAACAACAAAAAAAATTCAGCATCTCCGACATCAACCCGGCAGCTCGTTCTTGGAACAATTGGACGTGTAAGAGGAAACCTAAGAGGACATGGGGAGAACATGCAAACGCCACCCAGAAAGTGTTGACTGTTCTCATTCTGCAATTACATGTTTACAAAGCAACGTGCACAGACTGGTGTTGAATTATAAAAAAAGATAAATTAAATGATCAAGTTGTTTAGAACATGTCGGTATATGTTTGCAAGTACTGTAAACTGATACTGCAAATCACAGCCTGTTTGGACGCTAGGGGGCGTTCGTTACTACATTTTACTTGGAATCATTGTGTAAATAGAATCCCATCCGTTCATATAGATATATTTTAGTGGTTCATCTACCTTTTGGATAGTTGACTACGTAGACCAAGTTTCCCCAGTCCGCCTCGGGTGCATGCAACACTCCTTCCACGACACGAACCCCCCTCATACACTGAGACACCGGACTCCGGTACCGGAGGCCGCAGGCACCCGGGAACTGAGCAGCGACGCTGGATAACAGCACAGTTCCGTCCTCCTCGGACGGGATCTCCATCGGTTCCTCATTTTCATCCTCAGCCACACGGATATAACACGTCTCCATAATGATGATGTTTAATGCGTTTACCGTATTAAAACTCGCTAACCAGGTCGATTATTCAGTTAGCTTAGCTAGTAGATTTTAGCATTACCCAACGACGTAAAAGATGGGCGGACGCGTTCACTACTTGGGCGATTTATGTACTCCAACTACCCGTCAAATATATAATTTAGGAAACAGATTTTTAAAACGCTACCACATTCAATTAAACTCTTAATGATTAAAGGCCATGCGGCGAGAGAGGCGCTTCACCAACGGCCGCGCACTTAATGTCACCCACTCGCCTTACGTATACGAACTTATTCCCTTTTCTTTCCAATTTTTTTTACTTCAAAGAGTTTCACAAAAATCATTAGTTAATTACGCTGAAAATGATACCCGTAATCTCTATCAGAATTGTACTAAAAGGAACAAACAGCACCGCACTTCGATTGTTTTAACTTGCATCAAAATGGCTGCTCGGTCGTCCAGTCCAGAGCAACTGCGTCATCGCTCTGGAAGATACCACTTTATAGCCCGGACGGACTGTACCATTCTGTTTATTTATATTTATCAACACACGTTCTATTTTTGTTTTGTTTGTATAGGACAGAATACTCGCTGTGCTTCACGGGGAAAAACATATTTAAAAACACTAGGGGGCAGTGAGAACACACTGGGCGACCCTAGACATGGTGCCCGGGGAGCGGTTTGTTAGGTGTCTTGCTGAAGGTCATTTCATCCCTGACCCGTCCACTCTCGGAATTGAACTGGCAAGCCGAGTTCTCTAACCGTAGCTGCCCCCAGATTATGAGAATGTGTATGTGAATGTAACGTTAAGGGTTAGAATAGCCTCACTCGAATAACTGTTAGGATGTTGAGTCGAACATTTCCTTCGATGCAGAGCCGTCGAAAGTATGTGCATTTCCGATGTCGATTCAATGGTAAAGTGAACGTGAATCAACGTCAAAAAAAGCATTAAAAACTAGCCGGTAAATCGACCTTTCAACCACTGTCTAAAGCATTCACTTATTGTGTGTTTCGGTTGTTTATATTGACGTTAATTAAATCCAGTTTTATGTAAAACAGGGTTTGAAACATTTATAATAATGACACCACCACCATTTTGTATAATCAGAATTTCAAAGTTTCGGTGTTCTCATAATTAATCAAACTAGCAAAATATGCTCGGCCCATCTCCAGGGGATTCCCACCTACCGGCTAAATGTAATTGACTCGATGCACGGCTCTGGTCTGAGGAAGTATGGCAGATTATGGTAGCCATGCCTAGTCCTATTCCTCCAGCATCGGCCTGGTACCTGCATCCTTTAGGAATATTGGGTCAGAGAAAGCTCAGTTGCAGTAAATAATAAATCATTTGAATTAGACTCCGTTTTTTCTGTAGTGCCCTTTCGGCCTTGTCCTTTTATTTATTTTGTATAAAAGCAGATTGTATTTTTTTTTTTTGGGGGGGGGGGGCATGAAGACTAGACTTAAATTAGTTAAGAAGTAAGCTTTGTGTAGGCGGCACGGTGGCTGAGTGGTTAGCACTGTCGCCTCACAGCAAGAAGTCCCGGGTTCGATCCCCGGGTCGGGCT
>JAOTRQ010000011.1:707930-718190 GCA_028565875.1 Hoplisoma paleatum | reverse complement strand
CCCCTGCATAGTGCATTTATTTAATGCTTTACAGTGATTCAGAACTCGAGCGAGACAGTATTGCACATATATAAACGCCGGATGGGCCTAACCAAGAGGGTAGGCTACGACAATGAGACGCTGTCAGTCAGCAGTGTGTCTGTATACCAGACAGATTCATTCACCTGGTCCGAGAGCAGCGGTTTTGTAAAGCTTGTACGACACTTATTCAAAAAGCGAAGGTGAGCTATGATACACTTGAACTGTTTTTAAGGTCTTGATTTGCCTCACACTATAATCTCTGTGTCTTTATTTTAGACATGCAGTGACAAAGGCAGTGAAAATCTTCAGCAGTTTTTCTTCACAGTAGACGTCTTGCTCACTTTTAAAGAGACGAATAACAAAATGCTCTGGACTATGTTGAATAAATCCCCTTGTTCAGGTTCGTATGCGTCACATTGGACTTTTAGAAACACGTATTCTAGCAGATGGTTGCCTCTAGAATTAGATTGCTGGTCATTACATAGTCACCAACTGAAATATTACAGTAGTTATCAGCTATCAAAGTACGATCATTAGTGCAACAAAACATGGACCCAACTGAGACCAAATTCTTTTATCATGTGTCCATTGCTGGTGCCATGGCCTGGTAGGTGATTATGTGTTTTGTAATAAAAAAACACTACAGCATTAATCAATGAAAGAAATTAGCTTTATTACAACAAAACACCTGATTGTATTATTGACTAACAGCATGTTTATACTTTCAGAAATGCCTTCCGTAACCCTGACTACAAAAAAAGATGTTGTAAATCCTACATCACATTATACAGCAATTACAGATCCATTCATTTCAAGTGTTTCCAGGTCGGACTCCCAAACATCAGAGTGGAAAAGAGAAAATATTTTAATAGGAGTACAAACTACAATATCAACTGAACTGTTACCAGAAGTCTCACTAAGTACAGGATCACCAACATCCAACCTCTCGGCCAGCACCCAGTCAGTGTACGCTGACACATCACCAACAGACTTAATAACTCTTTTAAAGATGAAACTTGATGCCCACACAGAAGAGTGATGTCACAATCGGAAATGTCCTCATGCTCTTTGCCTTATAGTGTCCTAAAAACAAACATGGCTTTGTGTACTTGGTTTAATGTATTGTGAAGTCTAAATTGTAGAAAACAAGATGTAGAAGATCTATTGCCCAAGAATTTGTTTCAGTGAAGTATGTTTCTAAAAATATAGGAACAGAATACATTGAACATTTTATTTGAAGATTTGTAGAATTACAATTTTGTAAATGGTTGTCTTTAGAACACGATGAATTATTAAAAACAAACCAGATCCGTAAAGAGGCGGATCTGGTTCAGAGCTTTGTTCCAACCAAGCCAGGAGGTCACGTGATTAGCTGTCTAAATGAGATCAGATAATAACTCAGGTGTGTTCTGATTTAATTGGAATCGAATCCAGAAGCCACACCGACCGTTTTGAGGACAAAGTTAAGACCTCTGCTTTAGGTACACGATAGTAGTATGGCGCCCTCTACTGGTAAGTGCCCTAGCTTGCACCTATTTTTACAACTTGCCAATAAACTCTTTGCAACTGAATAGAAATAAATAAAAAAATACAAAATAAACAGGCAAAATAATAAAACACAAACGTGTTGCTAGAAGGTTTTAGTACGATAACAAATAATAAATGTTTTGTTCGGGGTTCTACATTAAGCTCACATTTTACATGTTTTACAGTGCTACCAGCATGTCCTTAAAAAGTTACATAACATAAACATTAAACATGTGCAATTGCAAATATTTTATTGACATTTATCTATATCAATTCCAATATATACAATTATATTAAATAAATAACACACGCGAACACATTCAAGCACTTGTTCTAACGGTCGGTAGGTGGCGCCATTGTTTCTTACACCAAAAAGCTCCGTTGTTAATTACATTGTTCGTATAAAACACCTTTTATCACACAACTTGTGCAAATGTTCATTTTAAATGCCCATACACACAAATCTGAGTTCATAATTGTTTCATAAGCGTTTATAAAACTTAGCTTAAAAACATTAGAGCTGTAGAGAACGTGTAAACACGGTAGGCTAAGTTCAAAATATTAGCACGTTGTAATTCCTAAATCCAGGATCATGTCGATAACAATATTAAACATTAAACTTCTAAATGCATGATTGAAAACATTTATTAAACAACATGGAAAAACGCATCATAGGAATAGCTAATTATAACCAGCTAAAAAGCTAGTCAATACTAACTTGATGTTAACCAAAGCAATCGTAAAAATGATCATACATTATATATATACACACAATAAATAACAATCCATGGAAATATCTCCACCTAAACATCATAATTAGGGTGGAAATCACACGGTTTTGCGATAAATCGTTTGCTATATAGATCAGTGATTAGCGTCGTGTAACTACTTTACAAACTAGCTGTTTGAAATGGTATAAAGTGGTTTGGATCAGGGCTGCATTTCATACAAAGAATCTATTTTTTTTTTTGCTAACTTGTTCCAGGAGTGTGGACTGTGACTACGTGGGGTAGCACTGTGACTTCACAGATGGTCATGGGTTCGATCACTAGCTCGGGGGTCTGGGTCCTTTCTGTGTGGTGTCTGCATGTCCATAATCTTGTGTACTGATGAAACTTGTAATGAATATTGTGTGTTTGTTATGAACGTAAGCAAATGTGTAAAACTCTTAATGAAGTAACTTGCACCAGGAATCAGTAGACAATGGTTTCCAGTTTTATGTTCTTCCATAGATGTAAACACTGTTCCCTGATTTACACCAGCATACAGAGATTGTGTTGAGAAATGATTTGACCTCAGATGGGTGCTTGACTAATTTAGCTTTACTGCGCAATTTTCCACGCATGAGTGCATTCAATTAGATGGAAGAAAGGGCATCTTGTTTTAATGTGGGCTAAACACTGTCAAGATATTCTTTAAATTTCAACACATTTAGGAAGAACACTACGCCGTACTGTATTCCACACTGACTTTAATGGTCAGCCAAATATCAATCTTTGATGATGTTTATTAATAGAGTTTTAATGTTCATCTGGTGTGTGAACTTGGGAACAGGAAAAAAAATGGTGACACAAAGTACAGCAGAAACCGAAGCTTTTAATGTGGGTAAGAAAACCATCTCATTTGTGTAGATAAATAAGCATCATTTATGTGTTTTCTTCTTTGTCTCATTCTCACATGGATCACATGTCCAGAAACTAAAAGCTGCTCTGTGGTGATTTTAAGTCATCCATCCATTCCTAATTTAAAATAAAAACATTCATAGTCTTTGGTCTTTAAATGTGACCTTATTTTTTATTCAACCATTAAAAACACACTAAGTTGTTAAAGATACTTGTGTGCATTCTCCAAACCACGTAATGCTAGTTGTTGTTTTTTTAAATAGCTTTCCACTATCTTACGTTGTGCTCATCAACTAGCATGTAACTAAGATTGACTGTTGTTTTAATTAATAGAGGATGACGAATACGATCCCTTTTAGTGTCAGATCTGCTATTCTGGACTCCTGGCATCAGAAGGCTACTTATTTGCCAGCTCTTGAGATTGCAGTATATGCATGATGAGGTGAAAGCTTTTCTGTTGCACCACTTGGGAGCCCCAACAACCTCAGTTTGATCCTCGTTGACAGTTATTGCTGGGGAGCACAGCTCTTATACTGTGGTAATGGGAGGACAGAAGCTTGGCAGTACGAGCCAATTTTTTGACCTGACAAGAGTTCATCTGCTGATACTGTAAACATAGTGGATTAATTATTTATTCACCGAAGGGCTCACTGCATTGGCATTGTTTTAAAAATAGTAGCTTATTGTTATAGCTTATTGTCCCCCCTTTTACTCGTCGGTCTCAACAGGGGATCAGGCTTAAATGCCCATCTGATTCACTTAGTTCAATCTAAATGATTTTTGTTTTGTTTCCTTCTTAGTAAGCAAAAAGAATGAAAACTACACATGAAAAAGAACTCATGTGTAGTTCAGTTCAAACGCTAATCCTTGTGCCATTTGGTTGTGCGGTTCCTCATACCGAGCGTATTATGGAATTACAAGCTGAACCATTAGGCCTCCTGTAGTTTCACCAGGCCACTTTATTTCACTTGGTGGGTAATTACAGAATCATGGGTCAGCAATACATGTAACCGCATCTGTTACACAGTAGCAGATGTGCATATGGCCTTATTCGCAAGTAGCTCAAAGGTAAACAAAAACAGCTGGTTGCTAAGGACCGTTGCCAGATGTGTGCACTTTAAACTCTTCCATGTGTTGCAGTGTTGCAAGATCCGTGTGCTCAGAACAGCAAAGTGCCATGTTCCAGCAGTGCCCAAAATTCACAATAGGAGATCTGTGATTGAGCCCGTATCCCTTCACCAAATGTGTTCAAACATACTATGCCTCTTTTGGGAAGCAACTAAAGACTTCAAAAGTATTTTGGTTCACAACTGTTTCTGTACAGGCACATGGAGGAACAGAAAAACATACAGCTGGTCTGCAGTTGCTTTTTTCTTCCTGGAATTGTTTTTATAGGGTTGACGTTGAGAGAAATTTACTTTTGATGCCGTTTCAAACTTGTTATCTGATGCTTGAAAGAGCTTTGTAGGGTTGTGTACTTACTGGATGTTAAAACAAAAGAAAATCAGTATCGTTTTTATTGCTCATACCATCACGCCACCAGTGAAGATGGTAAAGGTCAGAACAGCTCTGATGTATATGCCACCACCAGCCTAGAGAGCTTAGAAAAGAATCGATCCGTTCTGCAACGATGCATTAAACATAGCTCTAATAACTGGTAAATCATTCAGCAGAGTCTAACATTCTGTACATCATTCTGTATTACTCATAGATCAGAAAGAAAGGCAGCCATTTACCTGCAAATAAGCATTAAACTGAAGTCCGAGGACTTCTTTAGGCTGGTGAGAGAACGCATCTGATGTCACAGTTTCGGGTCAGCAGCTACGACAACTGTAATTGTCATCTTTATCATCTCGGCACTGATCTTCCAGTCTAGTTTGAACTTTGCTGTGTGAATGCGTGACAATGTCTGAGGGGTCCATTGTGGGATCGGTGTCAGGATCTGCTGTCCAGATGAGCTTGAGGAAGAGGACAGTTTGTCATATCCTAATAACATGCACCGTTTGATTATTCCGTCGCTCGATATGCAAAATTTACAGACTTATGACGATTCCAACATCTACTAGAACCTGAGACTTTTCTTTGTGGCTTGTTATGGCTTCTGCGGAACTAAATATCACTGAATATCCAGTGTTATCTGCCGATATGCAATAGGACATCACTTGTGTTAAAATCTTAATATTGTATTGTGATTTAAACAAATATGAAATTAGTAAAGTAGAGAGTTACGATTGAATCAACCCTATCAATTAATTAAACTAAAAACAAACGCTTTAAGTGTTTACGACTTAAACAGTCACAGAAGTGAATATATTTAAGAGGCCACTTGGGGGGGTTCGTTTGCACCAGTTTCAAGTGTCTAAACATGCCCTAACTGATGAGTGTGAGGTGTGATTGTGACCATAACATAATATAACTAAACTCATTTAGGCCACTGTATTCGATATTTTGCGACTCCCCCTTTAACTGCTACTCTTTTGCCAGGAAGCTTTCTGCCAACAGCCTGCTCCTCTTCCCTCTCTCATTAACCACAACTGTCAGATCCTCCAGATGATGAGCAATTAAGGCAGATAATAAACACTCGCCATCAATTCCTGTTTGTTTGTTTGTTGTCAACTGCAGCAGGGGCTCCGCTCATGCCACCTTGGTGCTTCAAACCACTAGTACTTCTGCATCAGTGACAGAATTGGTCCGTAACGGCACTCGACCGATGATGAGGTATACTGGATGTTAACAATTAGATCTTAATCGGGGCCAGCGAGCCATAGTTTTTTTCTTCTTCTTTTTTTTTTATCCCAGAGCTTGAGAGAAACGCAAACAAAGCGACTGCCAGGATGGAATACGACTTCTGAATAATCATGTCTCGGCTTCTTTAACCACACGAGTTGTGTTGGTCTGGCAGCAGAGAAAACATGCTGTTTATATTGTACTGTTTGTTTAGGTATTAGCTTAATAAAACATCACTGGCTTCACCAACCAGCTGCCTGTCTGTCTGTACTGCGGGTAAACCGACTGTATCATTGACACTGGCTGTTCAGGACTGGATCGGTTACCTTATGCCTCAGTAAATTACCACAAGGCCGGTTGCGTTGTTTCCCTGTTTATCTAACTGGTGGCTTTGCCCGTTTTAGCTACAGGACTTAAATGAGGCATACTTCCATGACATGATTATGTCGACGAGCACCTTTTTAAATCGACTTTCAAGTGACTTTCAACTCGTCGACTTATGTTCTACTCGACTTCCCTGGAGAACATTGAGTTTATCGTGCTGTAAATGTGTCCTGGAACAACAACAGTGCAGAGTAAAGTGATCACGTCGAAGGATGAAGTTGTATACACGATGTCCTGAACTGGAATTTTCTTGTCTATTTTGATCACAAAGCAATGGCTGGGCTGGTTAGAAGCACTTTTGCCCGACCCTTTGATCACCGAGTGTTTTTCCACACCACGGTGGTCATTGGACGATTAAACTGTGAAACCACTTTCTGTTTATTTAACAATCCTACTTTACTAATTTGATAATTTTGTTCTGGTTGGTTGCCACAAATAGATGGCTAACTGGAGACGTGAAGGTTGTGGGCACGTTTTGGGACGATTGGACTGGGCAGTTCCATAGAAGGATCTGAAGGCAGGAGATCTTTTGGAACCTAATGTCCTCCACCTCCCAACCTTTGGCATGAATAATCTTTGACCCAGACCTCTTAAAGCAACACCAGTACACACCTGATCAATTCTCCTAAATATGTAGTTTAATATATCTGAATAATTTGGAGGCGTTTATGAAATCTACTGATCCAACTACACATTTATGCCTCCAAGTATGGCTTTGATGTCCTATTTCAATATCGGATGTCTACAAACTTTTTGTTTCGTAGGAGTCTCGCAGATCATTCCATTTCCTGTCATTTCTGATTTAGAGTGGCGCTAGCTTGAAGTGCTCTCAAATATCTTGAAATGTGACACACGCAAAGCTTTGGGACGGTGGAACCGTTTCCTGACACAATGGCATAACTCAGGGTGGTGGACTGTATATCCATTACAGATCAGAATAGGTTTGCCAGGAAAAATGCAGGCGTTTTAAAAGCACCGGTCTCTTCCACCCCCCCCCCCCCCAAAAAAAAAGACCCTGAAATAACAGTTTAAAAAAATCTGATTTCCTTTTTACTTCGGAAAAATATACGTCGCCTTTTGTTTTGAAATGAAATTTCCCTCAAAAACACTTTAAAAACTAAACATAATTGTCAGTCATGAGACTGATTATCTTTTCGTCCTTTGTTTTCAGACGAGTGTGTTTGCATCTTTTCCATGGAAACTGCGGATTGTTTACGCGTGGGCCAGATCACACTTACCTTCCCTTTCCTGACCAAACAATAAAGGAAATACCGGGTCAAACCCTTTTCTCACACACACAATATCTGGTAAATTCTGACTGTTACATGTTGTGTATACAGTCTGTATTGATGTGTTTATGAGTCTATTTTGAGGACTGCTTGGTAAATCTCGGAACGTCTATCCTGTTTTTTTGTTTTTATGCTCTTAGATCTGGCTGGACACACTTGTGACACACATTGTGCCTTTTTAAAAACAAGTTAGAACAGGTCTGTGGGCTCTACAAAACATGTCCATGAAGTGATTTGCAACAAAAGTACTCGCCTAATGTAATTGATTCTCTGACTGATGCTTATTTAGCGACGTGGAAGCACTAACCAGAGACTCTGAGATTCACATTCTGTAATGCCTGGTTGTTGGAATAAACTTCTCTACAACCGTTTTCACGTAATAGAAATTGAATTAGTACCAGGATGAGACGATACAAGCTTCATATTAAACACAAACTTCTAGAGATTTAATTAAAGCACTGCAGTGACAAAAGGAATAAGTTTAAACGCGGCTACAGAAAATGAAACACCACAACAACCACAGCAACACAAACGGAAAATGTAATATTGTTGTCGGTGCAATTGTTTACACTTTCTGTGGCTTGGTTGCCTATTTCTCTATTTAGTTGTTTGGCTTAACCTACGTTAGGGAACAATAGGTTTTTACTTAAGGCTTTTAATTCAGTTCTCTTGAATGGTGCATTTGCAAGAAAGATGGAAAACAATGTAAACATTGATTCACTAGTATTCTATACATCTAAATGAAATAAAATGTGCATTTTTTATAAAGAGAACCGTGAAAAAGTAAAAGGCATGGACCGCATGTGGCGAATAGAAAGAACTCGTCACAATCAAGTTACTTAATGGCTGGAAATCCCCGGACAGATCATACAATTTACGTTAGGAGTCACTCTAATAAAGACTTTTTAAACTCAACACTGAAATTCAATTAGTGTGCTGAATGCATAACCAAAGCCATGCAAAAATGAACTCCTGGGAAGAGAGGTGGAGGGGTGAAGGGGAGGAGGGGTGTGATGGCACTTTTGCCCTGAGGTGGAAGCATGCATTACTGTAATACTGTTCCGAGTTTCAGATGCAGAAAAGGTCCAGACTCCTCTCGTACCTTTTATGAGGTGACTAAACTAAAAACTAAATTACCAATGTTGAAGGATGTGTACCAAATCTCATCATCCTCATAATATTAATCATAACATTAAAGAAAATGTACATTTTATAAATAAGGAATAAAGATAAAAAAAATAAGAACCACCCAACAGGAGAACCGTGATGAGGGTCGGTGAGAAATAAACTCAACACTTGGTTACTTGGAGATTGGGGGAGGGGGGGGGGGGTTCACTACTAAACATGGGCCTAAGTGTGGGATTATTGGTGCCATTGTTGATGCACAATTTTTTATATTAATTTTTAGTTGAAGTGAAACATGACATTTCTAAATCGCTGAATTACTGGTAATGTTTGGGGGTTGCAGGGCTACCCAGATAATAACTGCTTAGGGCAGACAAATGGCTAGCACTGGGTCTGGGGTGACCACTAATGAAATAGAAACCAAATTTACTTTGTTCTGTCAGATGATCGATTTGGAAACAACAACAACAATAAGAATAATAGTTTTTTAGCTGTCATTTTACCTGGAGTGTTTTGTAGGAGAATGTACTTTCTTTTTAAACCCGTCAAATAGTCTGTGCTAATTTGTTTGTAAGCGCCTGTGACTAAGCATACAGAGCAGTCGCTGCGGTTCAAGAGTAAAGCGTCATTGAGGAATCAAAGCATCGTTCATTAACAGCAAGTGAGTAAATATAAGTTTACGCAAGGTCAGTCCACTTCACAACATACAAGAAATTACGGAGCAATTACATTGGAAGAAAAGCCGCTTGTCAGTTGTTTGTGTTTCGGTAATGACAAGCTCAGGTCAGCGGTGTTACAAAGTTCCTTCACTTCTTCTGCAAGCTAATTATCTCAAGTGTATCTGGTCGTGCTCTCAGAAGCAATCTGACCATTTCAAACAGTTCAATCTTCCACACGTCTGTTCCTGATCTCTCTGATTTTCTTTTGAAGTCTAATAGTCAAATTAAAAGGATCTGATTGAGCTAAAATCTCAGGTTTAGCAGATTTTTTTTTTTGCAAAAGTCGTCACAGAAGCAAAGTGCCGTTTTATTTAAGGAGAAAAAGAACCGTGGTTGTTTTTCAAGCCCTCTGACGTTTATTGTGATGCAGATTTATTGCTGTATGGATGTTTGTCTGCTCTTTTGAGGTTTTCTGTACTGTAGTGTAGCATCCCTGCTGCAGGATTAACATGGGGTCAGTGGAACCGTTGCATGTCTGAAAATCACATTGAAATTGTAGTTGAATTGTCTGAGAGCGCGATTTCATCTTCACTGGCTTCTGAAAGGGGCCACAACCCGAGAACAGCAAAGAAGTACTTTACTTCCCTACAAGATGCTTCCACCACCACGTTTCACTTTAAGAAAGGTACTAGCCAAATGACGTGGTGCATTTTTCTTGGTGCAATGCTTTATTAACAACTTTCTTCGGAATTTATAAAGTATCCATTTCTCTATCTCTCTATCCATCTCTCTCTATCTCTCTCTCTCTATCCATATATCTCTCTCTCTCTCTCTCTCTATCCATCTCTCTCTCTCTCTCTCTCTCTCTCTCTCTCTCTATCTCTCTCTCTATATATATATATCTAT
>JAOTRQ010000011.1:694341-705961 GCA_028565875.1 Hoplisoma paleatum | reverse complement strand
ATATATGTATATGTATGTGTATGTGTATGTATCTTTCTCTCTATCCATCTCTCTATCTATCTCTCTCTCTATCCATCTCTTTATCTCTCTATCTTTCTATCCATCCATCTCTCTCTCTCTCTCTCCCTCTCTCTATCTCTATTTCTCTATCCATCTCTCTATCTCTCTATCTCTCTCTCTATCTCTCTCTGTCTATCTGTCTCTCTATCTGTCTCTCTCTCTGTCTCTCTCTGTCTCTCTATCTATCTCTCTCTGTCTATCTGTCTCTCTATCTGTCTCTCTCTATCTATCTCTCTGTCTCTCCATCTGTCTGTCTCTCTCTCTGTCTCTCTATCTTTCTCTCTATCTGTCTCTCTATCTATCTCTATCTTTCTCTCTATCTGTCTCTATCTGTCTCTCTATCTTTCTCTCTATCTGTCTATCTGTCTCTCTATCTATCTCTCTATCTTTCTCTCTATCGTGTTTACCCATTTTCTGTTAGGTTTTCAAATGACTTATTTAATATGGTCCTTTCACCCAACTCCAAAGATTCTTTGGTGCTCTTTGTCAAGTGACCACAGCCTGCACCAAGCTTCGATTGTAAAATGCTGATTATTTAATTTGTAATGAAGATAAATCAGTTTATTGAACTTAAAAAAAGAAAAAAAAAAAAAAAGCAAACTGAAAGCTTGTTTTGTGTGCTCCTTATTTACATGGCAGCGAATGCTGATCTTTTGTGTGTGTGTGTGGTCATCACCAGACAAAGACGATTTTTAAAGACACTGTACCTCATCACATCACCCAGTGCCACTTGTTGTTCTAACTTATGAATGAGCCATCTTCAAAAATAGTTTTGCTTTTCCTGGTTTCAGAACACATTTCCTCTCTTTGTCTCCTGATGCTAAATATTTGATGCCTTTTCACATTAATTATAATTCAAAACTTCACACCAAACCACTGTTGACGTGAACTGGTTCGAGAAGAACTTTTCTAAAATTAAGAAATTACCCAAGTCATAACGACAAAAAAAGGTGTTTAATATTGCATTCATTGCACTGGAGGCTTTAATTGAGAATGTTCTAATTTATTTATACATGTTTGAAGAGCCCAGCGAGATGGTAAGCGTGCAAAAACACAAACATTCCCATCTCGATAAAAATGAAAAAAAAAATGAAAGACTGCTTGTGTTGGATTATTTATTTAAAAACCGGAAAGATTTTTTTCTCTTCAGATTTGGCCATTTGGAGATGGAATAATGAATTTGTTTATTTATTTATATATAACTATCTTCCATGTTGAGCAGGAGCTCGACATGATGTTTGAGAGTGTGTGTGTGTGTGTCACTTACACACACACACACACACAGACACACACACACTAAAACCCCTAACATTTTAATGCCTTGTGTGAGTGCTACACGTTCCTTTTTTTTCCTTCAGTTTTTCTATTTACCTAAACTCAAAATTGCTTCTGTGTCCTAATTATTTTGCAGCAGCAAGCGTAAGAGGGAGACCTCATTGTGTTCATGACTTTCCCGAGACTGTTGCCTTGCCCAAGCAAATAAGTGCTTTTACTGCTGCGTCCTGCCCGTTGGCCTCCTCGGATTTTACCTGCTTCCAAGAGTCTGAAATGAGACCCTCTTCTGGATGACTTAAAGTAGTTAAAGTAATTCACATGCAATATAGTGCGCTAATTCTGACCGCCGAGACTAACTTCAGTCCTACTAATAATGTGTTTGGGCTCATTTTTAATAAGTCATCATAATTACTCTGAGAATTTGATTGGGCATCTGTGCCCAGGAAGATGAAACACGTTGTGTGGGCTTGATGGTAAAGGATATTGCTTGCTGTTCATACATAATTGAGAGATCTTGAATGTCAGACCTGTGGGAGCAAACAGTGGAGGAAAAAAAAAAGCACCAGTGTCCTTATCATTAGGTACACAGCGTCTGCATGGCTATGGGTAGAAGACTGATGTCATTGTGTTTCAGACTGAATGCTGATAGATTGTCTGTCTAGATTTGGGGGATTCAGATATATTTCCTGCATCATCATTCGCCTGATAATTACTTAGTTACGAACACGTAAGGTCAAAGTTTGCATACGTGTGTCTTGGGATTTAGCCAATGTAAATGCTCATCTACAATCTGTTTTATTTATTGGTTCTATTAGTTAGTCGGGCATTCACACAGATGATTGGGATGTCGGCAGTGAATCGCCCATGTCTGGGGTCATCTTTTTGTTCTCTTTATTCATGCATTTTTACTCCCGACTTTAATTTGACTTCCATTCTTGGAGGTCCTAATTGCATTTGAGGATGATTTATTTCGTCACTCAGGCCACCACAGACACCCCACAGACACTTCAATCTGCTAAACTAGTTCCTTGCTAAGCTTGTTTGTTTGTTTGTTTTTCAAGACCCCTAACATTTTGTCTGGCCATCCCACACGTGAGAAACGGTGGACTATTTATGCCTGATGGAAGCACTGCCAAGATAATCTTGCTGTGACACCACTGAGATAAAAAGTGAGCGGAAATGAATGTGGGTAATGGGTTTGAATGGGAGCGTTGCCAAATACTGGAAGTAATTAAGAAATCCAACTTTTCTATTATTATAGAGACAATTCACACAAATGAAAAGCTTGTGGGTCCCAAAAGAAAACGTTTTTGAGAACCAGTTGTTTACAGTGTCGCTTTAATGATCGATCGACCAGACAGTGTGAATGTAAAAGCCAAATCTTGACTGATAAACTCTTTTCTTTTGACTGTAAATATCGTCGTGCTTAACCTTAAACAAGACGTGAAAACGTTCCTGGGTGTCGATTTACATCAAATACGGCCATGCTGCCGTTTAGCGTCTTTGCTTTGAACTTTTCTACCATTTAACTGCCGTTTGATTTGAGTTATTTTTCTTCAGTGTGTTTAGAAAACTACTCCATTTATTCAACTCCCATTTGTCACTACTAGCTTCTCGGGCTGATCCGCCTGCTCAGTTGGTCTAGATATGAGTGTCGTCCATAAAGCCGAACCTCCCCGACTCCCTAACTCAATGAGATGCAGCAGGAGACAGGGCTCTATTTATTTTCTTTTGGGCCCCGGTCTGAAGCGAGATAAATGGCACGACCGTCGTGCGGGAGAAGAGCCAGCTTTATATTTTTGACGTTTTGGTGTTTAATGTGTTACGTGTTTTATATGGCCCGTCTTTATGCTCGCCGCTTCCAGCGTTTTCTTTTAAAGCTCAGACGCAATTATTGATGCGTTGGCTCCGGGACATTATGCTGTATTTGTTAGTAAGCACCATTTTTGCATATTGGCGGTAACAGGAAAATGCACGTATGGAAATACAAATCCAAATTGACTTATGTTTAAAGAGCTGGAATGTGCACACTGAGCTCTTCGGCGAGTAATATATATACGTGTTGTTCTTGATATTGCTAATCCGAGCAAGCAGCTTTTAAGGGTCCTATTTGATAAAAGAAATACCTGAAAGCCTGGGGCTCGTTTCGTCTTGTTCCTTTTATTGACGGATTGCTTTTTTGTTATGCTGTTGCATATGAAATAAGGACCGAGTGTGTGATGGATGGGGGGGGGGGGGGAGTGTTTGCAATGCCTTAGGATAAAGTGTGTTTGTAAAGAGTACGTTCAAATAATTTGAAAAGACATTGGGGACATGGCCTGGTTTGTTTTTTGTGTCCATTTTGGTCTTCTCGGAAGCTCTGACTTCCTGCCACAATCTAAAGACAATACATTAAGGACATAAAAACTGCCTTATTGGAGGCAGAATAAATAAATGATATTTGAACAATGTTTTTATTTTTAGTTGTGTGTTTCTGCTTTACAGCTGTTAGGTTCTGGGTTTGATTCCTAAACCCAGGCCCATTCTGTGTGGGGTTTGCACCATCTCTCGATGTTCATGTAGGGTCTGATGCTTCAAAGAGCTCTCTCTCTCTCTCTCTCTCTCTCTCTCTCTCTCTCACACACACACATCTACACACACACACTTTGGTTCGTAAGAGGTCCTAACAATTACCCTGTGGTTTAATGTGATGGACTGAAGATGTTTTAAAGATATTTCTTACCTCCTGCCCTGTGAATTGCTTCATTGTGAACACCATCGTAGAGGAACTACTGGAACGATATTCCAACCACGAGCTTTGTGTGGCTCTACGTTTTCCATTCATGACTTAATAGCTTTGTTAGATTTCAACATCGTTCACTTTGTTAAAAGATCTTTATGCCTGTAGTGGATGGTAACTTTACAACAACTGGTTTAAATGTCCATGTTTCGTCTTCTTAACTTTAAAGCTTTTTTATACGAGGCGCTTATAGACAGGCTCATAGGAAACTGGGCAGTTAGAATAGGTTTTGCTGATGTTAAAGAGGAAGCGGGAAGCCATTCCGGCTATTTAGTTCATTTCTGATTTATGGCAGCTCACTATTTGGCCGGATTGATGCTACACTTTCTTCAGGCCATGAGGTTTTACTGCATCATCTTGCATCCAGAGATGTGGCTTCATCCCAATAAAGCGCCTTTTAACATCGTAGGGAGTTTCTATAAACAAAAACTATTAAAAAATGGCTTTCACTTTAGTCGGGATAAAGGACATACGACCACAGGAGATGAACGATATGAGGTATGAGGATGATATTTATATGTATAGTTTCTTTCTCAGAAGGTGTCGTCAGGCATTTGAATAAAAACGAAGGATAAAAGCAGAAGAAGGAGAGTTATATGGACAGGTGGAGCGACCAAGAGACATCCATTTTAATCACCGGTTACACTGCATAGCATTACGGCTCTAATACAAGCGGGCCGAGAGAGATAGAGCGAGCGAGTAGAGAGAGAGAGAGAAAGCTCTGTGGCTAAACAAACGAGACAACTGTATCTTTCTCTAACTATCACATCCAGCCAGACGTGAGCGCTTGAGACGAGACTGTAAAATGAGTGATGTTTGTAAAAAGAGACAGATCTGCGCCGGTAAGCACTTTCACATGGATGCTCCAGCAGTTTTATGTAGCGTTTTCCCTAATGCATCCTGACACTCTGTTTTGATATCATTACTACATTATACTTGCAATTTTTGAGTGAAAAAATACACTACTTAGAAAGTCGAAATTCATAAATACATTTATGTCAAACTGCACTTAATATTGATTTTGTTAGTGTTCAGATTCAATAATAAGGTACAGGGTGCATGAATATTTAAATATAATCTTTATTTCTGCATCTCCTAATGGCCTCAGCTCCTCCACACTCAATTTAAACACAATTTAGGAACTATAATGTATTGAAAAATACAGAGATTTGGCAATAAATCATGGGCAGAATATCCACCGCCTATTATAAGATAGTTCAATATTAGCCCCCAGAGGGGCCCGCACAATTAGATTCCTGTTTTTAGGCTACTCAATTATCCTGCTGCTCTCATTTCATGAGACTTTTACCTCTATATCTGTCAAAGATGATCACATATAGAAACGGCCAGACAACGCGTATGCAACGCGGTCGCTGCATACGGTCGACGTCACATTTCTGGATTTATGGACGTTCGCATTATTTCCGTCCCTTCTAAATGACGAAGCTTGATTTTTAATTGTTACTTAGTCTTGCATGAGCGATTCCGATTATACAGATCATCAGTTTTATCAGCAAAGGAAAAAATGAAGAACATTTTAATTATGGTGACATTTTAGATGGAAGGGTCAATGTTAAGGGCCCAACACCTATGTCATAAATCCGAGTATCGGGAGCTAATTTGAGACGAGCCTCGAATCTTATCGCTCTGGATATCTGTAGTTTTTTTTTAAAATACAGGCACTGTATAAACTGTTTATTTTTATTTGTTGTGCAGTTAAAGCGCATGGTGAGCATTTGTACTGCAACTTCTGAACACAGAAGGGGGTTAAAGGCCTTGCTCAAGGGCCCGTCAGTGTTTGCAGAGCTTAGATTCGAAGTCTTGATGTTTGACAGTGTAGCCTAGTGGGTAGAGCATTGGGCTGGGAACCCAAAGGTTGGGGGTTCAAATCCTGCTACACTCCGCTACACTTGAGCAAACTTGTCCTTGAGCAAAACCCTTAACCCTGTCTGCTCCAGGGGCGCTGTACGTTGGCTGACCCTGCGCTCTGACCACAACTTCCAGACAAGTTGGGATACTCGAAGAGAAACATTTCATTGTACTGTACATCTGTATATGTGTAATGACAAATAAAATTGAATGATTTGATTTTGACCTTTTAAACAAACCAACTCATTGACCCAACTTTGGTGGTAGTGGGGCTTGAATCAGCGATATTCTGATTTCTAGCCCTAGGAAAGTTTAACACTGAAATGGAAGCTTTAAAATATAATAAGTGAGCCAAGATTTTACTTATTTACACATGATTAAACATTTCTTTTATCAGTGTTTAGATCTGGCTGATCGATCTCTATTTCTAAAATAAATATATCATGTTTGTGTGGAATTTTAGTGGACTGTAGTACATCCATTCAAATCAGAATCCGATATGGCAGCAGCACTGTTAAAGATGTTCAACTTTTCACTGAATATATGAATAAAATATCAGAATGACAGGTGA
The DNA here is from genome assembly GCA_028565875.1 of Hoplisoma paleatum. Taxonomy (NCBI): domain Eukaryota; kingdom Metazoa; phylum Chordata; class Actinopteri; order Siluriformes; family Callichthyidae; genus Hoplisoma; species Hoplisoma paleatum. The sequence continues at coordinate 699,407 of JAOTRQ010000011.1, read as the reverse complement.
GAATGTTTATTATTTGCTTTTATTATGACTGTCGGCTCAATATTAATATTCCTACCAATAAGTTTTGCATCAGAACTGTTTAAAAAATGGCATTTATTTATGCAAAGAAAGCCTCACCTAATTAAATTTGCGTACATTTACATATTTTAAAGAAAAGGTTGATTAGCAACACGTTTAAAACACTCTGCGGAGAAAGACTTTTACCAAACAAATTAATGAAACCATTTCTTTTTGTTTAATCAAGAGAACACCATGCGCTCTTCTGAAAATAGAAAGGATTTTAGAAGTTTATCTTTTGGGTTTTATAAGGTAATTAAACTGTCCTCGGTAATTCTGTTCTGAACTTTTAATGTTTTTGACTGCAAGTAATTAAAAAACAATTTGTGGTGCTTAACGTACAAAACGATGGAGTTTCTGGAAGGCTTGTATCAGGACTAAACAAGAGCCCAAAACGTGATGTTGAAGAAGTCAAAAAAATATTTAGTATAGTTTGTCAAATTTATGAAAAGATACAAAGAATTTTATTGTAATTAATTCAAATATTGAATTGTAGAGCTGACAGAGGCAAATGCAGAAAAGCAATCCATAAACACATAAACTGACTGTAAATCAATCCAAGCAAGAAATTAATACAAAATCAACACAGAAAAGAAAGGTAATGCAGGACATTAAAAAAACATTTTAAATAATTTATTTATGCAGAATACTCACTTTCTCCACAGTGTTTTATAATAAAAAAAATGGGGATTATTCTTCCACATTTAACCAAATCCGTGCAGTGAAACACAAATACACTTGACATTCTAGTAAAGACACACTAGGGGGCAGCGATTAAGCGCATATACAGTGGTCAGTCAAAGTGGGAGCTGTTGAGTTCAGATGGAAGGCTGGGTGGGTGAATGGGTGGATGGATGGATACCTGTTCGTACAATGTGGACACTATTTTCAGACTTGACCTAACCAGTCTGATATCAGACTAATTGCACCCCTGAGGCTCATTATTTTAGCTTTTTGAGACTAGTACATCGTCAGCGCCTTATTGTAGTAATTTCTGCATCCTTTTAGTAACGCCATTTGGAGAATGTCTCAAACGTCTGACAAATACTTATGAAGGATGAAAAATGAAACCCTCCGCTTTGCCACTGTGTTTGCCGCTCTGTAGTTTCTACCAGTCTCGCCTTGAGGAAATGCGCACCGGTTGTATAACTGGTTGTTCCTCTCGAGCATCAATACCATTTCTCATTCCAGTTTTAGCATACACTATGAATGCACTTTCATCTTAATTGTGTCTGCGTTCCAGCAAAGAGTCTCTCAGACATGGACGCCAGCACCCCGTCTGCTGCCAAACGCTGATTACGAATGTACTGAAATCCTGATTACTGCATTTCTGAACAGCCCCTTTGTGCATGTCATTTCATTTTTCCCTTTCTGGAGTAGATTATTAAAAATTGATCATTCTCTTTAATGGCCTCATTTCTGTCAGTTTTCATATTTGAATCCGTTTTTAAGGAAAACAAGATACATTAATCAAATATGACGGAACACATTCTTAATGTAATCATGCAAGGGATTATGAATCGCAAATGACGTGCCGGCCGCCCCCTTCTGCTCCAAACATACTTCCATTAACGTTGCCAAAATAAAATAATCATGACCATTTTAAATGAAAACTGACTGCTTCTCTGGAACTCGATGGAAAATTTACACTCTGGGTTGTCAGAAATGGAATAAGAAGCACAACATTCGCACCGAAGGCTGTCGAGGGATGTCTTGGCATCGTGAACAGGTTTTGCATTGAAGAACACATAATGAATAAATCTAAGTCGGTTTCCGGTTTCCTGCGCATACGGATACGACGCTTTGTTTGCACTCGTCTACAGTCAGTTGAAATTCATTGACCGAGCTTTTTTTGGACGCCGCCGGCCGAGGGACTTCCGAAAAGTAATATACACAACCGCACTGTGCTTTCGTTCGTTGATCAGCGTCTATTCATATTGCTTTGATTCAGTCAGCGCCGTGTAATTTTGCTAAGACGCTGATATTCCACAGAGAGGCTGGAGCGCCAAACTTAGATGCATTTCCAACCCAGATCAATGCTTATTTTTCTCAGAACTAGAATGAGAACGCAGACAGGAGCATTAAAAAATCATAACCAAATAAAGTTTACATTTGCGGGAAAAAAGGTGTATTACAACACCCCCCCCTCCCAGCGGTGCTCATAAACAGAAACCAACAAGCAAAGAAACAGATAAATAATTAAAGAGGTTAAGAAGACTCCGGCTCTCGTGAAGACCGGCAGGTCTGGAAGGCCGACACGACCTCGGGAGCGAAGGAATTTCTCCGCTGGTATCTCGGCCCCACTTGGAGAAAAGCAGATAATGTGTTAATGTCACGTACTTGTAGGAAACGACAGATAAATGGACCACCGTTATTACATGGCAGCGTGAGTGAAGTGAAGCAGGCAGCGTGGTGAAGAGGACGAAACCAGTTGTGAGTGATAAGTGACTTAACGCTAATGAAGGCTGAATGGGGCAAGGTCAATGACCGACCGTGAAGCGTCCGTGCTTTTCCTGCTTAAGATATATAGAAGAAATGTACGCCGAGCTTTCTAATGCCGTGAAACCTGGGTAAGGATGGAACTTAAAGAATGGGCCTATAATGGCTTTTTAATGACGCCCCTTCTTCCCTCATGTATTCTCCGTCCTGGCCCGAGATTGGAAATCTGAGGTGAACCTTGATATCGTTGCACTAAGTGCTCGTAATGCACCGTAACTTTTTCCCTCGGTGTAGATGAACCCACTTTACATAAATGACGAATGTCTTCCTGACATTATATTGAAGGATGATACTATTGTAAATGTACCGAACAATATGAACTGAAATGTATTTTTTCTTTCTTCCATTAGAGGTTTCCGTAGAAGCATTTTTACCTTAATAATGACCGTAATGACTGTAATCATGCGGATGGAAAATGTTTTAGAGCTTTTACTAAGATCAATTACTAAAACAAAGTTAAACACGTACATATTGTGATTTATAGACCCCTGTGGGACGTGGAGTTGGACATAATAGATGTACATAGTTGTATTCACCTTTTGGTGTACACACATGATGTACGCCCGCGTGATACGGTGGGACACGACATCGCTGCACGTTGCCTGCCGAGAGAAACGTTCCTAGCGAGTAAGAAGAATAAGTTTAAAGTGTAATTACGGATGATGTAACAATTCTGCACTACTCCATCACAAAATATCTATTGCTTTTTAAAACCCACTGGAGCTATATTTTGTTTTTACGAAGATTACATAAGATTAGATGGATTTTATGGAGAGTACTAAAGTTCTGCACTTAAAGCTGCAGTCTGTACGTTTTATGCATCCAGCATGCGGATACATTTCACAAAGCAAGTGTTGATTGGGATGGTCGAATCTGAGGAATCGTCAGATATTTTGAGCTCTTCGGTCTGATGGTTTAGCATTAAGCGTTTCTTCCTGAACTTTGTCTAATCCATTCAGATTGCATCTCAAACATAGCACATGTAAACAGGATGCATCTATCCACAATTCGGGGGGTCTTAGTCAGAGTTTTGGGACGTTTTGTTGCTTGGCAAAATGTAAAAGTAAAAAAAAAATCTTTTTTTTGTATCTACGAGGACGCATTGAATAAGATGCAGAACAATTAATTATTCGGAAAAACGTCTATTTCATAATTTCTTGCTGTTTGTTGTTACTAAAACGTGTATAAGTACGTTAGTATAATGCACCATGTTAATTAATCAGGTCCAGATTTAGATTCTTCTGTCTGTTTCTGGCACACACAGCAGAATTCATAAATGGAAATTCATGATTTAAACATAATCATCGTTGTAGATTAATTCAGGATCATATAGTGCCATCAGCAGCTCCTGATTGTGGTGGGTCCAGATTCGCGAACACACACACACACACACAGACAATCTGACAGTCACAGTTATTATAAGCAGATACAGTTGGCAGTAGGCATGTAACGATTCAGCAATCATTATGAATCGATTCAATTGGATGATTCTTTTAATATAACGATTAATCGATATTCTCTTTATACAGTAAGAAATATATTTTCTTTTAAACACAAAACATGACTAGTTATAGTCCTCGGAAATAAAAAGGACATTTGTTGTGTAGATGAACTAAAGATAATCACAAGTATTTTACTTCCTTTATGCTTTTAAAATTTGAAAAAGGAAAAAAAGGGAGTCACATGCTTATTTGGAGCTTTAGTCAAGCATCGAGTTTGGCGGATAATAATTAAAAATACTTTTCCGGGTAAAAGGATAAAAGGGAATTCATGTCAGTAATAACTTAACAGAAACTTGGCTCAGTTGCTTCTGTCCCACCGGTTCTCTCTTCTCGAGTGCTTAATGTCCTCTGAAGACCTACATTACACCCCAATTAGATGCCACTCTTGTTTCCTTACATCAAGGGCTTGACTCTACTGACTTGTCACCTTCCCCAGGCCCAATCAATTTCATTACTCCAGTTACAGCCGAGCTCGGGTAAAGCTGTGCCCTTAAACTTCAGCCCCCCCCGATCGATCGATTAAGCCCACGTTCTTGCCAAGGTTCCATTTAAAGTTCATTTATTTCAAGCCGTCATATAAAACAAGACAGAGCATCAATGTGGCCCCACTTTGTTTTATTTGTCCGAGGGTTTCCTGCACGGCGTGTTCTCCTGAGCGCTGGGTGGAGATGCTCCGTGGTTACGGTGAGGTGTTTTCCTTAAAAACAAAGCCCAAACAAATATAAAAAATATATAACCAGTAAATACAAACATTCCTGCACTGTATCTCCAACATCTCTGGCATCTCTTATCTCCTGTACCTCTTTCTGTCCACCTCCTGTACCTCTTTCTGTCCACCTCCTGTACCTCCTGTACCTCTTTCTGTCCATCTCCTGTACCTCCTGTACCTCTTTCTTTCCACCTCCTGTACCTCCTGTACCCCTCTCTGTCCACCTCCTGTACCTCTTTCTTTCCACCTCCTGTACCTCCTGTACCCCTCTCTGTCCACCTCCTGTACCTCTTTCTTTC
>JAOTRQ010000011.1:676258-691645 GCA_028565875.1 Hoplisoma paleatum | reverse complement strand
CTGGGGGGGGGGGGAAACCCCAGACTGACTGTTTATGACTTTCGTTCAGGTCTACCAAGACTTGGCATTTGCCCGGCTTCTAATTTACAAATATGTTTTTATAGCTCTGGCATCTTAGACGTTGTTCAGTTCGGATATTGAGTACGAGTGTCAAGCAGTGGCAGGGTGTTTGTGAGAGGAGTTAATTGAATGGGAAGTGGGGAGGGGTAGAGGCCTTTAGCGCTTTTATGCCCGGTACGAGGACGCCGCTTACTGTTTCCCCCCCACCCCACCCTTCACCACTGGACTTGGCAGTTTGTGACAGATCTCTTGGAGTGATTTCTTGCAAAGCTGGGCCAAATGAAACCATCTCGTTTTAATCAGAGAGCCCGGCCGGTTGTACCAACGGCACGAGCGGTGAAAACCCTGCCAACGAATGCATCGTATTTCCATGGCACTCGCACAAAATATACAAATATTTTCTCCGTAATTATGTGTCAAGTGAAACAAGCAATCAAGGCTGGAGCTTGATGTGTTCAGGGAAGCGTGGGGGCCAGTGTAAGCCGGACATCCAGGGATGAGACGGACCCCCCCCCTCCCCCTCAGCTGAACAAATCAGTCCTTCAGATACTAATAGATTTAAAACTGTTAAATGGATTATATTACGTTATGATAATTTGGGTTCTCTCTCTGATGAAGGGAAGAAAATGAACTAAATTCCCACGTGTAAAATAACAGAGAAATCTTTCCTTTCTTCATTTTGGAACGGTTTCCTATGAAAATGTAATGACTTTAATATAGAATCAGGATGAACAAATGACTAGCCTGGGAAATGCACAAAAAATCAGCTCCTTTTCGATCTTTCGATGTTAAAATAGTTATTTCCTTTCATATTATATTTATTTGAAACACGAAATATGGTTTATTGCTGATGGAACCAACCAAATAAGAAGAGGTCGCCATTCCTGGGTGTCTGTGTCTAACCGACTGCGATATATCGAGCATTTATTTTTGGCATTTAATAAAATAACAAAGCAAATATTTTTTTATCTTTTCATTTGCTTTTCAGTTTAAACAAAAGTCCAACTGAAGGGTGGCTGGTGGGGGGGTTTGGGAGTCGCTTCCGGTCCTGGGATGCCTGGAATTCGCCGACATTGTCTAGTTAAAAGGAAAGACATTGATGTCATGAACATTATGTTGACAAATGAGGGTTAAAAGCTTCGCTCAGAGGCCCAACACTGGCAACGTGTTGATGGTGGGGCTTAAACCGGTGATCTTGCACCTTAACCACCTTAAGTCACTGCCCATCAATGTGGATTTTCTCTGACATGCAGTTTATTACAGTTTATTTATCTTTATAAACGCTGGTGTTTGTTGCAGGAAATGCAGTCGCTACTGCTTTCATTCATTCATTTAGGGCGGTTCATTATTTATCTTACAGCACCTTTAGCATCACGATCAGGGCTGAACTGGATCCATAATCACTGCCCAAACAAAGAGAGAGTGCATTTCCACATGACTCTTTACATAAGAATCTGAACAAAAAAAAACAAAAAAACAACAAAAATCTAATAAAAAAGTGCCCCCCGGATTGGTTTAAGTCTGATTTTATTGTTGGTTTTTTTGTTCAGATTATCTTCATGTAAAGCGTTATTGTGTTCTTTAAAAGGCTCTATATAAGTGGAACTTGTATTTAAATTATAGTATAGTAAATATAAGTCTAGTCAATAAATATAAAAATTAGGTAAATCTACAAACGATTATTTTAGTTTTAAATGTGGAAGAGCTGAAATGACCTTTCCCAGGTCACCAGTCTGTTGCAGGGCGGGCACACACACACACACACACACACACACACACACACACACACACACAACAATTACAATCACCCACCGATTTATCTGACTTAACGTCTAGATATATATCTATAGATATAGATATATAGATTAAATTATATTTCACACAATTTAGCTTTTGTAAGTATTCATTTTAACAACAATGTGTTTTAAGAACTGCAGCAACTCAATTCACTTAACTGTTGTGTTAGTTGTATAATTTATTTACCAAACCATCACAATCTATTTGAAGCAGGTCATGTTTCACTACTAAACAATCTTTATAAAATATATCTGTTAGTATTTTATATTATTATCTACAGAATTAATGAAATTTCCCTGATATGAATGATAAAAAAAGAAACACGTCGAGTGTGTGTTCGTGTTGAATCTGGGTGAATCTTTGTTCACCAGTAGGGGGCGCTGTAGATTTACACAAATCCACGTGAACCGAGTTTGTCTCTGCGTGACGGAAAAACAAAACTTGTGGCGTTTTATTCAAATCATCACAATATTGTGACTGAAAGATCATGAAGAGAAAAACTGGGAGATAAACAGGAACTTATTTAGCAGTTTTGTTGGTTACACACACTGTTTAGTGTGTGTGTGTGTGTGTGTGTGTGTGTGTGTGTGTGTGTGTGTGTGTGTGATTTATTAAATGGGACACTGAGATGATTATGATATCGTACCAAAAGTAAAGACACCTCACAGGGAGTTTGTTCTGGTTTCTGTTTGAATGGTACTAAAACGGACCCACCCAAAAAATGTAAAGACTTCTAACAATGTCTGTGGGAATTTGTGCAGCCGTGGCCTGGTGGTTAGAGAACTGGGCTTGAGATTGGGAAGGTTATGGGTTCGATTTCTAGAACCTGAAGGTTGTTTTTTTTTTTTTTGGGGGGGGGGCACAAAAAATTTGAAGATAAAATAAAATACTTTCCAGACGAACTATTAAAGTAGAAAAGTGAACTAAAATACAAACAATCCAACCTAAAAGAAACAATGTGCCGACATTTACTCGTTTTATTTTCTAAAAGGTGCTGCCCATTTTAATATTTTACCAAAAAATTTTATAGAATAATGTAAATAATTTAAAAAACGCTTTTACGTGTGCAATACAATTTTCCATTTTATTATTCAATGTGACGTATTTTTAAACAGATCTTGTTTATCATGGGGAATCTCTGGTGTCGGGGGCCCCTAAGCGGGCACACAATTCGTGTATTCCTGGAGCCGATTTAGTTTTTTTAACTTTATAAAACGTACGTAGAAACTTACACTTACATAAATTAATATATACACTATATATACAGTATAAACTACACTTACACACAAATGATTATCTGTCAGTCTATCGTACAGTGTGTATATACACTATATATACAGCATAAACTTCACTTTTTAAATCAGTTGATTTACGTTCAAAGTGTGTCCTAATATTTGTGTCTATTAGGTGTGTTCTAAAACTTTTGTCGATACCCTTTGTGTATAAACACACACCCAACACATTGCCTGGTTACTTTTTGTTTAGCTTTTTAAATTCGCCATTGCCTGAGTAAGCACGAGTGCGTTTGTGAGCTTTATTCTCCCTAATTCACTCGCACTTTTTCAAATAAAGGAAAACATTGCCAGGATCCATATCGTTGTTACCCAAGGCAAATAAATAAATAAATTAAAACTTTTTTTAAACCAGGTTCCTGAAGCTGTGTGCCACAGAACCTACTCTCTCTACCCACAATGTTTGATCAAGATAAACAGGATTCGAGCATTTATACATCCTTAATATCCTTAGGTGGATAAGATAATGCCACCTTCTATAAATATTTTAAGTAATTAAAGTAATTAAAAGTCTTTTTTAAAGGGTTGAGGAAAAACCAGCATGACCAGTTCTTTAGTAGAAATAATGATGGAATTATATTTTGCTCTTCTAAGTTCCAGAACAAGTGCAACAAATGTTACGCAGACAGTCCGATGCGAGCGCCGCGTTGGGGTCGAGGTGTGACTCGAATTTCGTTCAGTTTGCATAAAGACAGCCAGACGCCCTTCCTAACGAGAGTCAATATGACTGATGACGAGGAGCGGATCTTTTAAGGACATGAGCGCGCTAAAACGCATCCGGCTCTGCTTAAATCGGCAAAAAAGTGCAGCCCCGACTGTCAATGAACTGCAACCAACCACTGTGTAATGACAATAAAGTGCCCTTATATGAGCAAAAGTATGTGGACACTTTAAAGGGCATGTTTATTCAGTTATTAACGTCATGTTTTTACACCCAGTGTTCATTCATTACACAAGTTACATCAAACACAGTTATGGATAATTGTGTATCCTCAATTGGCCTTGCCTTGTAACCAGAGTGCCCGAAGTAAACCCACACAGACACGGGAAGAACATGCAAACTCCGTACAGAAAGTCCCGGGTCTACCTGGGAAATCAAACCCGTGACTGTGCTATAACCATTAAGCTACCGTGTCGGACGCTTTACATAAAATGGGGAAGAAAGCATTAAACATTCTTGTAGTGGGCAGTAATGACTTAGTGGTTAAGGTTCTGAGCTTGAAGGTTGCTGGTTCAAGCCCCTCTACTGCCCACTTGTCAATGTTGGGGCCTCAGAATGGTGTTCCAGTGTAAGTGGCTTTGGATAAAGGAGTTACTCCAACGAGTAAGTGCTGTGAATGTCATATACTGGAGGTATAATCAGAAGGTTGCAGGTTCAGATTCCACCAGGCTATGACAGTCACAGTTAGACTGTTCTGTAAATCTGTTTTTGGATAAAAGTTTTTGCTAAATGCTGAAATTGTAAGAGGAATCTATGCAGGTCATTTCTTTTTTTTTGTACACGCATTTAACTTGGTGTGTCCCAATACTTTTGGCCATTTAGTGTAAGATTTAAGGGCCAGTTTTGTTGCAAAGCTACAGAACTGAAGCCGAGCCAGATGTGAGGGAGTCTGTAAGGCAGGTGCGTATCCTCTCTATTAAGCCGTCCACATTAAAAACAATGTCGAGGTGATATATTTTAATCCAATTCCTATTATTATTTTTTATTGTTATTTAGCATTCCCTCATTCCCCGCCTTGCATCTTTGGCTACCAGATGTGTCCCCACACTGAAGAATTATTTCTCATCCCCAGAGTGGAATAAATGCAATCAATATGAGCATTGCTCTCAGGCCTTGAAATATTACATTAATGTTCCATGTGGTGACATTTTAGCTGGAAATTTCAAATACATCATGAAGGCTCAAATTAATATTTATCAGTGTGGGTTTTATATGCTTTGCAAAACAGTATTAGTGTGTACTGGATTTATGCCGCCGAGATGAATTTACATAGCTCGCCTGTACTTATGAGCGGAATGCTTATAAAAATGCGTTCAGAGATGTTTCAAGTTTCTCATTTCTGGACGATTACGTCTGCCGGATGTATGCAATATTCTTTATGGGTAAGTCATTGGTGTGGGATGGTGTAGGAACGTGTGCCGATCTTCTAAACTCTGCGGGTCTGTGTAATGCATTATGATGCAGCAATGATGTGGTCACCTGGTTATAGAATATACTTTATAGCTTGTGGTATTTGGTATTGGTCTCTGTATTTTACACATATGAATTAAGTTGAGCCAACATGTGCCCACCCCACCCCCCATTTTTTTAACCAGCAGGCTCTCTGATCTGATCTGGTCCGTCCGTGCGTGCGGTTCTCCTGGGAGCCGAACGCTATCATTTATAGATCTGTTTTAAATTACGCTTGTCATTGAATCCAAATTTATGCCACCATTGATCTGGAAGGCAAAATATTAAACGATCTTTGGGTTGGTTCACACCGACCCGCAGGTCAAGGAGAATTTAACATTGGGCTTATCGAACAGTCGTCTGTCTCACCTGCTGCCGCTCCCCTTTGTTTTTTGTTTGTTTGCTTTTTTCTTTCTTTCTCATTTGCATTTCGGGTGGCGTGGGGGGCTCGGAGTAATCACAGATTCAGCCCTGCGCGCCTTGCAGACTAAGTCGGTGTTTTAAGAGGAAAGCGTGGCATTGATATGGAAATAATTGACTCGTGTCAGTCTTTACTTAGCTCTCTTTACGAGCGGACCGGAGGAAATTGGTGATGGCAGGCGACTTTCATCAGCGCAAATATTATGTTTCCAGTGGTTATGGGTTTGGGTGGAAATGGGATGATGTAAGAAATCTGGTAGAGCCATGTGTTCAAGGATCGCTTTCTGGGCCAGGGCGGTTTTATCCATCGGATGTGTGCCCACTGATTCCGGACCTAGTACAACCCGCCCTCGCCATGAACCCTCATCAGGTCTGGCCTACCTGAGCTATAGGCGAATGAACATCATATTCCATAAGTTGCACCAAATGCACATCAAAGCCCTAAAGTAACTAGTTATGTACAATATAAACTAGCAATATTTGCTATATGATCGTACGTGTTACTAACTGGTTTCCTGGGATCCGGTTGTGAGATCGTCTGTACTTTAATCATGCGTTTTCCAGGATCGAGTATAAATTAATCACGTGAGGAGTAAATCCAGCCAGTTCCAGTCATGTAAGCATGATGAACTTTTCTATAATGGCCGGGTTTTTTGTTTCTCCTCGCCGATTGGACGGTGTGAAACAGGCTTTTTGTGCGATTTGCTGAATCGCTATAACGGTGGTATCTTGGCCGGTTTACAGTGGCTGCTCGCCCGGACTCTTACTGAAACGTCGCTGCACCAGGTGGTGGTGCTGCTCAGTGTCGTTCTCCCCTGTGGCCCACTGATGGAAAACATCTGGACAGCCTTTGTTCCACCTCTTTTTTTCCTCCCTGTCCTGGATATGACCAGGTGATGTAGCGAGTAGTGAGATGCATGTTGACACATGGCTCCCGGTTTTCCCCCCACCGGGAATCTGTTCCACCTGCCACCCCCCCGGTTCATGCTGAGCCCGTGGGGAGCGTTTAACACCCGCTTATACACAGATTTAAGTCATTTCGAGTGACAATTTCTACAATAGCAGTGTTGCTCACTGAGCACTTTATTAGGTACGCCTACCTGATATTACAACTAGCTACAGAGATACAAGATTTTAGTCACTGGCTGTAGATCATCTGTTGCTTTATACATATACAAATCAATATAAACACTGTTATCAACCGACTAATGATCAGAAACGTTTTCATCGCTGGATCATTCTTATTGCACGTTAATAACACTGTAATAAGGTGCATGAGGTACAGCAGTGTTATTGGGATTTCTCGAGTTAGTCTGTTATTCAAACACACCATGAAGTCGCATATCAAACCATTTCAGACGCTGGTATATATGGTCACCATGTTTTCCTCTTTTTAAATTCTTTACAATTTGTTGGCACATTTTACACACCAGATCTGTCGTCCATCGGATGTACACTAGCCAATCAAACAACAGTGCAGTCCCTCCTGTTGCATAAGCGAATAAAATCAGTACACTTAAGGGAGGTATAGCAGCACTCCAACCAAGAAGGCTTATTAATAATGAATAGACAATTAGACATTACAACATAACAACAATAACAATATTATTTTTAGGCAAAGGATGCTTTTTTTCGTCACTGGACTCGATTCGGATCTACAAAGTTAAACAGATCTTGGTAGGACTGCTGTAAAAAAAATCATTGGTGTCTGCAATGGTTTACTTCGAGGCACTACAGTTTCCTCATACAGCACCAAAACAGGCATTAGGCTGTTTGGTGATATAAATTTGGGTTAGCCGGGTTAGATACCCACAGTTCTCCAGTGCGCTATAGGGGTTGGAGAAAGACCTGCAACAACCGACCCCAGGAAGGGTCGGGTTCGACTAGCAACGGGTTAAAATGAATAGACTGCTGTTTATCACACAGCTGTATAAGAATGGGTGTGCGGGAGAATTCACAGAGGCAAGACGACTGTCAAGGTGGTCCAACAGATGCTCAGTTGGGTTCCGGGGTAGACCTCGGACGTCCTGGTCTGACTCATCCAAACAATGCTGGATGAGAAAAGTTTTATGGGATGTTTAAAACAAATGACAGTGAGATGCATCGATGGCCATATTAGATCTCCTGAAGCTAGAAGGGACTGAAAGTTTGACGAATTTTGAGCACGTCAGTGAGTATTTAACACCTGAGGTAATGGGATGTACTCGAATAATTTTATACCCTGACGTCTATAATCAAGTACGATAGTAGTATCTGCTTACTTGTGCCCCGTTTAGTGCTCAGAACGTCCTGACTTGTGCAGAATCATTTGAACCTGTGCAAAAGTTAAAGGAACAATATCACAATACGTGTACAAAGCCGAAAACAAAACGGACGTTAATTCGAGTGCGTTACTCGCTTCCTCTTGTGCTCAATTACAGAAAAACTACGTCAAAACTTAAACTGCAAACGGTCAATACTGGTGCCACATCTGTTCTGTTAATCCTGGGGTTATAAAACATTGGAATGACTCACCGGTGCCTATAAATCCTCTCTGAGACATTTTTCCCCTCCTTCTCTTATTTTGGAAGGTTTCCAGTTGTATATGCAAACGTACATTCTGTACACTTATCATTAAAATGTTTTTTTCATTTGCAAATCACGTGGTAGACGAGACAAAATATGAAAGCATGTTGAAGTAAAAGCCAGTAATAACCAGATCAGGCCAGGTTATGCTGGGATTTTATCCACACCTGAATGTCAAATCTCGATCATATAACCATTGGTAAGCCGTTACTGCCTTTAATAAGCACCGAACCCACATTAAAAGTGACCCAAGCGCTAAAAAATAAACAACTTTTTTTACATTTCCAAATGAGGTTCATTTTACACTGTGCCTTGACTTCTAGCACCTGTCCAGCTATTCGTCAGGGGCTGATATCTCGTCCAGTGCCATAACATTCACCCTTATAGGGCAAATCCACTCAGCATTAGTAGATCTTTTCAAACGTCACAGGAGCCTCCCCAAATTCCCCATAGGTCATAACTCGGGAGCCTAAATTTAGGCATTATTAAGATACCATCCTGCTGCTTCTCAGTGGATTTGCAGTGCGGAATTGGGACGTTATGTGCGACTCGAATGACGAACAGGAAGACAATGTTTTATCTTTTTATTATATCTGGATCTGTTTTAAATTAGAACTCGTTATGTCAGTCGAGGATCTCTGAATGACGGTTGTAATTTTAATAAATGTAGTTGTCAAATCCGAGGTTCTTAAAGTGTGATGCTGTTAAGGCGCTCATGTAAAAGCAGACGAGCTTTTACAGCCATGACATTTTCTCCGAATGAGAAACTGCCTAATAAATAGTCATTCTGGTCACTCTATTCTTAACTCACAGAGCCTTCGTTGTCTGAAGCGTGGCATCAAAAAAGCCTCTCTTTCACTCGATCTGAGAGGAAACCTGATCAGCTGGCTTATTAATTTGATCTTTGCAAAGAACTTTATGAAATGTAGCGCAAGTGGAAAATCCATAAACGGGCTTTTTGGCCGAGCCTCCTCCTCCTCCTCCTCCTCCTCCTCCTCCTCCTCCTCGGGTCGGCTCATGTATGTCAGCGTTTTTCAGTGAAGGAGGCCTGAAAGTTTATAAATAAGCCTTCTATCAAGTTCCACAACAGGTGTGACCTCGCTGTCCTAAAACTGAACACTTTCAATGGCTGATATCTGAAAACAGCAGGTAGGGAGGGGGACGTGGGTGGGATGGGGGGGTGGATTTAGTGCCATCGAAAATAGAGGTGTTCATCATGAACTCAGTGTTGCCTTTCCATTTAGCTGATTACTCATGGCTGTTTTTGTTTCTATATGCACAGTATTTCACCGCTGCTGAGACGCGTGCGCCGTGTAGTCGACCGATTATAGTCTGATATGGTAATAAATGACAATAACGAGCCCAGTGTATCAGATTGCCGAGCAGATTCATCAGAGAATGTTTACGGATAAACAAACAAACCAAAACAAGAAAGGAAACACATGATAAAAGTACTAAACTTCTCAATAATTGGGCTTAAACCACATGTATTAAGTTCTGGCTAATTGCCTGCTTCCATTTACCCAGTTCTATCGTATAGAACATACTGGAATAAGTCCAGTTTGCTTATCAGACTTGTGCTTTACAAAACACAAATACAATATTAATGTCTGATGGACAATAAGTGCACCGCGTTTGAACCTTACCGCTGACCACACAACATTGCTTCCATCATTTCTTTAACAGTACGTGCTTTTATGTCATGGGTTTACAGACTTAATGGTCTTTAATGAGAGCGTATCTTGTTCTTTACTGGATTTGGATCGTACCTTATTTCCGTATGAGGTTAATATAAAGAATCGATAGGACACAACTTACTTTACATCGTTAATCAGTTCATTTGATAATCAGTTCCATTTCGTAATAGCTTCGCCATGGTCAGGGTCATTTAAGTGCGTCACTAACTGTGATAAATATGTGCACGTGTTCGTTGTTACGGTGTTGCCGTTTGTTTCTTTAATGTTTAAATAACACGTATTTGTTCATTCGTTCATCCACTGTCATGACTGGTCTGATTTATTGGGTATGATGATGTAAACACAGGAACGGTTCACCGGTTTTAGACGTTTAGACACAGTTCTTGGCGGCTTTAGGTTGGCCTGAATGCATGAATATTCGACTTCGGTAGAATAAAATGCTTTTATTTGTTGTTACACATGTACAATGAAATTCTTTGTACAGGTCATCATATATTCTAACTTGTATGGAAGTCGGGGGTCCACAGCCCCCCCCCCCTTCCCCCCGCCAGAGCAAACAGAATTAAGTTTAAGGGTCTCACACAATCATGACAATCTGGCATAGTCTGGATCAGAACCCACAACCTTGTACTCTAGTCAATAGGATACACTGTCTCTGTTCCTACGCTGACACAAGGAGAACATGCAAACTTTACACTCAACGTATCTTATCCACCAGCCACGAGTCCAGAACTGACCCCAGAACCAACAGTGTGAATCCTTGTCGAATTCAAGACTTTAACTAAGAAATGAAATGAATGAATAATAATTTCATAATTATTATTATTTTTTGTCTGTTTCATCAACAATCAATTAACAACTGAACTCTTTTTTTTTTTATTTGCAGTGCTGATTCTTTTTTTTTTTTTTACTATATTAATAACACATTTAAAAGCCCTTTTAATATTTCCATAGAAAATACCGGCTGATTACCCATCGAGCTGACGTCGGGTGGTAAATTTAAAGGTGCGTTGGGTAAAATCTTTGCTCGAGTGGTTAGAACTACAATATCCAATCGTTTTCCTCCACACGCTAATAAACTATTTAATAAGCAAGTCATTAAGTCATTTTTTTTTACTTTCAGATATTGAAGCTTGCTGAAGTGAAAGATTATTGGGGTCAGGTCTCGAACACGATCGGCAGAAGTCAGACATTATATCCAATAATAGTCAGGCTTTGATAGTAATACTGTATTGTATATTCTATGTCACATGTAATCGACGGAGATCAGACTCTCATCCCTGGTGTGATAGTAAAAAGATCCTATTGTTTTGTCTAGTCGATATATTGTGAGCGAAGTATTAACCAATGTAAGAAACCACTAATTGGTGACGAGGTGCATCTAATGAAACGTCTCAGTGTTTTTCCTTTGTCCTGTATTAATAGATTAAAAAAATAAATAAATAGTGTAGAGCTGGAACACCTCTAAACAAGTTCCTATTCGGATTATTTCGTATTTTTGTGCACGTTGACAGACATGAAATTGTGTCCCTAAACCGACTCCGAAGTTTGTGTGTCGACTTCATCGTGGATACGAAGGACATTTTTGTTTTTACTCGTAAAGCTGGCGCTCATAGAAGGATTGCAAACTCTGAGAAAGGCAAACAGGTGAGGGAGAGGTGGAAAAGCTCGCTGGATTACTTTACATTATTTAGATTAATTATTCAGACGTCTCCATTTTGCCCACGAAGGCTCGACATATCATACCACTGGGTGATCCGCTAAGCTCTCATCATTTACCTCACCAGGAAGGAAAACTGCACATTTAAGCAAAGGGCAATATATCGATTAGTCACTTCCTATCTAAGCAGAACACTTCAGGTTCCACTCGGGTTACTCACTATTCAGTAACTTCTTTCTTTTTTTAAACTCCGAGTCGCTTACCTCTGCTGGATTGGAAACACGAAGGAATCAACGACAAAAAAATTCCATTCATGCATCTAACGAGAAATTAGAAACGAAAGATTAGTACACCAGAGCAAAGACCGGGTACTCGGCGCGCCCTTTTGTCTTACCCCCTATGGAAGTGACTCAAAAGCATATAAATATTTCACAACGAGGTGTTCGCCCCCTATCAAGCATCTGCCGTCTGTTGCTCTCAGACAGGTTGCCGAGGCATAAAAAGGGGGGATTTCGTGGCTAAAACAGCATTTAGCAGTTAGCGTTTTCCTCCTGGAGATTCTGGTTGGCAGAAATCTCCACGTAATCATACACCAGACGTTCCGAACCTATTGAAGTTGATCCTCTGGGACATATGGTGGCTTAGGCGTGGAGCAGACTAGCAAGAGGACATGTCTGGTGGGATTTGTAGATTTAGACAGATAAGGAAAATGAAACAAAGAAAATCCGAACGCTCCTGTAGTTTTAATTGCAGCAGATATGAAGGTAGGAAGTTATTGCGCTCTTATGCGACGCATCACGATGCTTTGATCTCAGATTTGATCTTTTTTTTTTTTTTTTTTTACCCCCCATCATTTGGTACTGTATTATCATACGCATTTTGTGCTAACACACCGGCGCTGAGAGTCTTGAAAAGTGCAATATAACACTTCCAGGTAATTTAACTTATTGTACAACACACATAGGGTTCCTGTAAAATAAATAATGATTTATTTTAAAGAAGCAACAAGGGCCAACACGGTCATGAGGAATTATCATAACCCGGCAGTGCAAGTCGCCGAGTACAACTGCACAAATTTATATATTTTGACATTATTTTCTTTCCCCGGTTCTATTCGATTCGTTAAAATAAATTCACTAGAAAAAACCGGGGCGGATTCCGAGCCCTCCGGGAGTCGTTTCTGTTCATTGGTATTAAACGTGGGATTGTTTCATCTGTCGTCTTTTGTCAGTCGACACAAAAGTTCAGTGGCTCGTCTCCACAGCTAAACAAGACTTGCTTTCAAAGATTTAATTGTGTTTTGAGACGCGCCAGATGAAATGGGCAAAGTAACAAGGTCTCTTCCGCTGTTAAGCACCGCGAACGGAATATTAAAACTAATATCTTTGACATTGTCTTGTGATGCTTGTGTTAAAAGACCTGTTTATTTTCATCATTAGAGAAGTGTGTCGTCGTGACGATGAGACAGGTCGGACTCCCGGTGAGGTTCTGTCTGCTTTTCCTTTTTTCTTTTCTTTTTTTTTTTGGTTCCATCCGTGTCATCAAATGCTGCTTACAATATAATGAGAGATGTGGCAATTAATTTTCTTTTAATCAAGGTCGAAACGAAGTAAATTGGTACAGCTCTGCGAGCCCTCATTTCCTATTTTTGCACTGATGCAAAACAAATAGGATAAAATGACGGCCCTCTTCACCTTCCGTAATTAGAAAGCGTGAACGATCAGAGCGAGATGTGTGATATATACGGTACCTCCGACCGCCGCTCTCCCCCGGAGATCACATTCCATCTCTTTTCGCGCAGATGACCATGCTTACCGTCCGTGGGCGCTCGCCCCGTTCCCTTCCACCCCACCCCCCCAAACCCTTCCGCGCTCGTCTTACAGACAGAGGGAGCAGCTCGACTTGACATTGACTGCCGTGTTGTTGTAATGCCTCTCAAATCTCATTAAAGACCACAACGGCACAGGACCTCACTGACTCCACATATTCCCATTAACCATGTTGTTTCTGGATCCTACAAGCGGATCACGAATGTTTCTGTACCAGTCTGGACGCACCTTCTTCGTCAACACTTTTTAGAAATAGTCTATAATATAATAATAAATTATATAATAGTAATAATACGATGTTCTACATTGAAAACAAACTAACTGAAGGAACATTTGTGAAATGATGGTGGGGGGGGGAGGGACTGATAGTTAGCTAGTTGGAGAATTAAGCTTGTGATCGGATGCTTGGCGGTTCGATTCCGCGTGTTAACAGGTCATGACTGAAGTGCCCTTGAGCTTGGCACCAAACTCCTAACTGTTCCCCGGGCGCTAAGGCTAAGGCTGCCCAGCATGCCGAGCACGAGTGCTCACTACTGTTTTTATTAAATTCTAAACAACCCAACACTCTTGTCGGTCCAATCCTTCCCAAATCATCTCAACTGTTTTTATGTGATTCTAGGTGATTGTGGAGGCCAGGTCATGTGACCCAGCACGCCATCTCTCTCTCTCTCTCTCTCTCTCTCTCTCTCTCTCTCTCTCTTTCGGTCTAATTGACGAATTGTTGGTCGGCCGTGCGAATGAAGACATTTATTCTAGAACATTAATGAATTAAATACCTCTAATAACACTTTTGGCTCTTCATTCTGTCAGTCCCTTCCTAAAACGTATTCATTTCTGTGTGTTCAGATCTTTACAGATGCATCCTTCATTCTTCGCTCCATCAATTGTTGTTGTTGTTTTTTTCTTTTTCATTTGTTTTGATTGGGTGATAGTCTGATGAGTAAACAATGCTCCCACACCTTCATTTCCTGTCGATGTGATTGAGGAAATGACCGCCCACCCGTTATTGTGCACGTATGAATAAATGGAAACGCCATATTGTTACGCTGAAAGTCTTCCGAAAGTTCTTAGAAAATTCTGAAAGTTTCTCTGTTCGTGACCTTATGAGACCTAAAGGTGCACTGGGAGGAAATATCTGGAGAACACAATGCACAAAAATGTTGGAAAGATCGGAATCGAAACAGATCGGCGGCATTCGACGGGACGACACAAAGCCAGACTGGAACCCCAGATTCTGCTCCGTGCCTTTTTAAATGCATGGACAGTTTGTTGAATGTCTGTTTATGTAACATCATGCTCGAGGTGTGCGAGTGTGCGATCAGGGACTCGCCTAGTTAATTCTACAACATACTATTTCATTCTGTTTGTTTTAGTTGTTTTGATACACTTTTCCCTCCCTAATATGACACATTTCAAACTCATGACTGTTATCGGAGCTGCTCTGGATTCAGTGACCAGACAGCTGCCACCACACCGATCGTCCAGTGTGAAGACAGACTCATGCTCCTGGAGGACATTTGTTGTTTTTGTTCAAGTCTTCATTTAATTAAGATGATTGCCAGTCTCCTGCCCCTTCATACCACAAAACTGAGCGTCACCGCCGGCCTTGATTAAGCTCGACTCGGGCTTTACGAATCTCTGTTCGGATTCACATCAAGGGCAACGATAGTTTTGCTTAGGATTTACTTAATCGCTACCATGATAACGCGAGTATGTAAACAGAAATGATGCCGATTTAACCCCAAGTTTATTAGAAGTCATGTTGAAATGTATGAGCCTTGTTTTTGGAAAGCACGCCAATTTTTTTTAACTAAAACAATCAAAACAACTAGGGCTGTCCACAACCAAGGATTTTGTTGGTCGACCAGTGGTCGTCATTTACTTCAACTAATCGACT
>JAOTRQ010000011.1:621741-630446 GCA_028565875.1 Hoplisoma paleatum | reverse complement strand
AGCCCGACCCGGGGATCGAACCCGGGACTTCTTGCTGTGAGGCGACAGTGCTGAACCACTCAGCCACCGTGCCGCCTGCATCGGGCATAAAATCCATGCCAAATAAGTAGCGCTGATTGAAGAATTCCGCTGTGGCTGCCGCGTATGTGTTTTTTGTGTTCAGTGTTTAGTGTCGACACAAGACCAAAAGGGCATCCAGTTCACGAGAGCTCACGAGGAGTTTCGGTGCTGGTGTGCTAGTGCGATTATCCCACTAAGCTCCCTATGATACTAAAATTAAAACAGGGAACAACCTGAGTGACCCAACTGCCCCACCTGCCTAAAAATAAACATTTTGTTTTTAGGGAATCGATCGACTAATGCCGTAACGGATCTGCGTTTGTGTACACGTAGATGAAACCCGGGCGTCCGTAACGTGTTCATCATGGACGTCTACATGGATTGACATTTCCCTGTCCATAAAAAAAAAAGCTTCAGGCAACAGACGTCTCTGAAAGGCTGTATAGAAACTCCTTTTTATCACTGGCTTTTCTTCGCTGTGTTTCTCTCTTCCAGCTCTTTATAAATTCACAAGCTTCTGTTTTTGCTTTGAAAGGAGGAAGCACGCCGAAATGCACAATCTAATAAGAAGACAAGATGGATGATAATGTCTTTTTATTAACTTACACAGCGGTTTGTTTTGGGAAATTGAAAGTCGTATTTTTCTCTCTAAATATCTAATTGGTCTTTTGGTCGGATTTTACAATGAAATGAAGGCGGTTATTGTGCGGCGGCGGCGTTCGTAAAGATCCGGTGTAAAAAACAGTCGTTCACAGAACTAATTTAAAATGATGTATAAAAGCTCTGGCGGGACGCGGGTGCTGATTTGTTGGTGTGTGTGTTTAAAGCTGGAGGGAAATTGACAACAGCTGATGATAGCTCTGTTTTGTGTGTGTGTGTGTGTGTGTGTGTGTGTGTGTGTGTGTGTGTGTGTGTGTGTGTGTATTTAGGATCACATGTCAGACATGGAACAGGTTTCTCTGCAGTGAGGTCAAGAATCATCCGTAATGGTGAGTTGTACTAAACGTTTACGTAATGCCACTTTTTCCACGTCCGATAGCGATAACACAACTTGAGTCGCTGATCATTTCCATCTTCCATCCAATTCTCCTTTCTAACAACTTCTCAGTTCGTTAAAACTGATGGAAATTGTGTTTGATGTTGTTGTTCTTGATTTATGGTGATAATAATTTAGCTTTTTATGTTCTCAGCTATTGATTTCATGTGCTTAACATTTTTTACTCTTTTGTTTATGGCGTAACTCTTAGTTCTGTTTTATTTGCTTGTCCATAGTGGTCGACTGCTGTGCTAATACACGTGTTACTGTCTCTTTAAGAGAACGACATTCTCTTAAACGAAAGTGTAGATTATAAGTACGTGGACGGTTTTCTCGGCGTGCATGGCGCTTGATTTAATTCTAACGCTGGAAAACGTGGAAATTTTATTTTTATTTTTTAAATTAACGCAACAATACATTTGTTTGGCACAATACATTTACATTTCAATTCTTTTCTTTATCGATTGTTAAGTTGCAAAATATTATGACCATCTCCGTTATATTCCCTATTGTCTCTGCTCCCCACGTTCATCAGCGAGCCTTGGCTTAAAGTCATCCAGCACAACAATTCGGCCCACGTCGAAATCAACGTTGAGGGTACAATGTTCCTGTGCTGTTTGTTATATCTCTCTTACTAACAGTTGTCGTAATGAAAAGATGATCCATGTTTGGATTTGGTCTAGTGGTCGTAATGTTAAACGTTTGCTGAAATCTCACGCCCGTGAGGCGATTCCGACGACCCTGGATTCGCTCGGATGCCGTTTCGTAGGGGGGCGCATGCTTGGGTTTGCATCCGTGCGCTGCAGAAATGAAGGTGCAGTGCCTCCCGGGACACGTAGAGGGAAGAACGTCTAAAAGTCGTGGAGACGCTGTTTTCTCAGCTTTATGATACACTTGCTTTGATGAAAGTGTTTCAGCGATTCTGTTTGGACAGTGTCGTTCCGATCACCTTCTTCAAGACGTTACGCAGAATTAAATATTAAACACGTCTTTAATCAATCTGGAGAATTATTCATGTACAGCATGAAGGACTCGTTGTTCACCTGAACGCTGGGATCCAAATCTGGTTCTCTCACAATCACACAGCAAACAATCGGCTCTCAGAAACCTGTACATGAATCTCACTGCTGGGGTCCAAGACTTCAAAAAGAACCGGGTTCCATCTGGTTTGGCTGGTGGTGCGAGTAGCTCACAGGTACCGGGTTTCCGGGCTCATCCTGGTCTCAGATCTCAGGTCTGATCCTGGTCTCAGATCTGAAATCTGATCTTGATCTCAGGTCTCTTCTTGGTCTGAGATCTCAGGTCTGTTCCTGGTCTCAGATCTCAGGTCTGATCCTGGTCTCAGATCTCAGGTCTGTTTCTGGTCTCAGATCTCAGGTCTGTTCCTGGTCTCAGATCTCAGGTCTGATCCTGGTCTCAGATCTCAGGTCTGATCCTGGTCTCAGATCTCAGGTCTGATCCTGGTCTCAGATCTCAGGTCTGTTCCTGGTCTCAGATTTCAGGTCTGATCCTGGTCTCAGATCTCAGGTCTAATCCTGGTCTCAGATCTCAGGTCTGTTCCTGGTCTCAGATTTCAGGTTTGATCTTGGTCTCAGATCTCAGATCTGATCCTGGTCTCAATTCTCAGGCCTCAAATTTCAGCTCTGGTCAAAACACACGTTTTGTTTTAGAGAAATATAGAGCCAGCTGTCTGATGCCAGCAGAAACCTTGTGTTTGAGATACAGGACTAGTAATCCAGAGGACGACAGTTCGACCCTCTAGTTGCTCCGACTGTAAACTGTAAGACGCTTTGAATAAAGGCGTCTGATAAATACTGAGACAAAAATGTAAAATTATTATTGATTCACCTTAAAATAATCATCAATTCCAACAAATTATCCAAAAGAATCGATTCAGACACCGGATCCACAGAAGCCATGATCAGCTGTCGAACCAAACGTCCTGTGTTGACCCCGCCGTTGACCCTACTCACAGCCGACCATCTCTAATCCCAAACAAGCCGATTTAGCCAAAGTAAACTGGCTGACCCTCTGGCCGTCCTGCTTGGCCCTCGGTCAGTCTCGCTAAGTAAACTTCCTTAGATAGATCCCTGCGAAAACCGGCCGCTGTGGAGGTACCTGGCAGGAGGCGGAGAAGTTAAGAGAAGCTGAGCCAAAGATGAGCCGGGGAAATTCTAAAGAGCTTTAAATGGCTCTTCCTTGCACTGACATCCCACCGCATGATGAGGCTTGGGGCACTCGGGAGGAGGGAAAAAAAGACCCCCTATCGGGCAAGTTGTTTGCCAAGACCTCGACTAAGGAAAGGCCTGTTACTGTGAATGGGTAGAAAATTGAGGTTAACAAGCATGGCGTATGCTAAGTGGCGATGCGAGTCCCCCGAGCTCTTAGGTAGGGCCCCGGTCCAGCAGGCTCTTCCTCTTTGCCAAGATACTGGCAGCGGATTCTGGGTTCAGGCTGCCGGCTGGAAGTGACCGACGCTGCTTACTCTGAAATGAAGAAATCATCAAGGTTCGAGATGATTGCTCAGAGGCAAATACAGCCCTGGAAAATAAAAATAGGAACGGATATTGGAACGCAATGTCAAACTTATATAATTATATTTAGATTTTTTTTCCCACCAGGAACATACAAAACATCACTGGAATAAAAATGTCCCACATTACATGGAAGAACATGGCCAGAGACTTCCATCTGCCAAGTATTCATAGGTATCCCTGTAATCCTCCCACACTTGAGGCATCCCAACTGAGCATCTGTGGGGGGCCACTTGATCGGTCATTTTGGCTCTGTGGATCCTCTTCCGTGCCAACATTAGCAGCACAGCAGTTAGCAAGGCTCCAGATAGCTGTGACAACCTTCCAGGACCATATTGTGCCACTCCCAACCCATCAAACAGCCATTCACGGTCAATACGATTAATCCAAGTTGCCCATTAGAATGACGTTCAGATGTTGAGTCTGGAGGGATTATGTACGGGAGTGTTGGGTTATGTATCTGGAGGTCTTGTAACCATGTTCTTCCAAGCATTGTGGGACATTTCTGGTCATGTGACATGTCCTATATTTCTGGAAGATCTCTTTGCAACCTAGCTGACAAACAATGTTCAAAACGACGTCGGAAGTCTGATCCATGTCCGATATGTCGTATCTGACTCAACAAGGCTTTGAACGATAGACCCGAGGAGCGGTGGCTGATCTCGGCAACCCCAGAGGCCCCGTCAAGGTCCCGTGGTCGAGTCTCGAAGAGCAGCCCGATAGCATTCTCAGCACCAACCTGCCTGAAATACAGAGCATCAGAAACATCCCCCATACCGAAACCCACACATCCTGCTTAAAATCCCCCTTTCCCAGGTGTCCCGGGGCCTCGTATTTTTCCAGCACCTCCACCGAGGCGGCGTATCCAGATGGTAACGTGAGCTTAAGCGCCGCAGATTTAGTCAGGTGTACTTGTTATGCTCTTAAAGCGAAGGCTGAGTTGCAGAGTTTTCTTAAGACACCAGCTCAGGAGAGGCCTTTCAAATCTAATCCTCTTCCCTCCGAATCCAAGGGCTTGCAAATCTCCCTCGTTAACTCCGGACTGGGTTTGTCGGGGGAAATATTAAGTTGCTGCGATGAAAAGAGCTAAAGTTTAGTCTGGGTTTGACTTTGGTGGGGTTTTTTTGTGTTGAAAGAAGAAACGTCAAGAGGATCATTTTCTCCTCGTTCTTTTTTAGTTGAAGATTATTCGTGGGTTTTTTTGTTCTGTCTTTAGTTCACCATTGTAACCCAAATCCACTCTCCGCTGATGTTTCATGGATTATTTATTGCGATTTCTGTTTAAGTTTTCAGAATCGTGCCGTGTCTTTACCCCCCTCCACTCGCAATAACACAAATGAAACTGGATGCTCAAAAAAGTCAAACACACACTTCTGTATCATTTTCATGTGCTGTGTTCTCCGGAGCGTTTTGACGTCTTGAGCCGAACCTTCCCGCCCTTAACCTCAACCTCACACATTTACCACACACTAGTGAACACTAAGGGGCAGCAGCGAGCACACACGTGCCTGGCATGGTGGAGGCAGCCCTATTCTAGCCACGGCACCCGGAACAGGATTTAGAGGTTCGTGCCTCTTAAAAAGCCTTTTCACTCGTGACCCGTTGACTCTCGGAATCGAACCGGCCACCTTCCTGACGATGAGCGCGGTTTTCTAACAATCAGGCCACTTCTGCACCCGTAATGTGCAGTGTGTCTGGTGTTCTTTCGATAATAAATTGTAAGTACAAAGAACTGGATGTCTAAAAAGTAATCAAAGTCTCTTTTGGAACGTACTATAGCTGTAGGATTTCATAATCAACTATTAATATTTGGTTTCGTTTCATTTATGAATATGGAGCTTAACATTTCTATTTATTTATTAATTTTATACAATTTGTGCAGTTTTAGTTTGGAAAAGCTTTAGTTTGGATTGTGATTGGTGTTTAATTGGTGTTTTTAAAAAACATGCTAGTCTCCACCGCCCTCCCACGACTCGAAAATGGGCGTCAAAGTAGCATAGACAAAAATCATTTGCTAGTTTTAACAATAATTTACCAATAATTGACATGATATTTCTGGACGTTTCCTCGTGTCTGCCGTTTGTCGTGTGTAAAAAATCACACTGTGTGTAAAAACATCAGAGATGAATGAAATCAAACCCGAATAAATCTCAGATCTTCACTTTGGCCGTGTTGATTGTATGAGGCACGAAGGGTTACAGCATGACCGGGAGCCTCTATTCGGGGTTACACTTCTCAAAACAGTGAGAGAGAAGGTAAGAGAGAGAGAGAGTGTGTCTGTATCAAGCCCCCTGCGACTGGCTGCCCCGATCACTCAAATGTCCCAGCAGTCTTTGTGGCCTTCCCCAGACCGCAGTGAAATGATCTCTTTTGTCACGCATCATTAGTCCCATCTGCCGCGTGGACCCGACTGTCTGTAACCGGGGCAGGACGCCGTCACGGTGGCCAGGGGTGGGGGGTAAGGTGAAGGACCCTCACAGAACCCGGCGCTCGTGTCCTGACCTCGTCTACCTCGTCAACCTCTCAGGAGGACTGACTTTAGCTCACACTAAATTGGAGAAACCGATTTGCCTCATGTGTGATAAAGGACGACAAGACAAATGTAGGGAATTAATTCCACACACACACACACACACACACACACACACTAGTGAACGGAAGTAGTGAGTGGCACATTGGGCAGCCTTTAGCTACGGCTCCCGTGGAGCAGTAAAAGCGCTTCAGTCATTACCTGTCGGCTTCCAATGACCAGGCATGATTGCCGGTTAAGAGTCTGCAACGATGTTAGTGAACTAGGCTTGCGATCGGAAGGTTGTCGGTTCAGAATCTGACCCTAGTTTGTCCGAAAAACTTCAAATTGTCCAAGAATTAAAAGGTCAGCGTTTAAAATCCGCATCTGAAGGCCACTGTAATGCTAACGTAGACCTCAGAGTCGCTGATTCTGAGAGAGTTTCGACATCTCCACCGGGACCGACATGCTAGAACAGCTTTGTGTTAAGAAAGCTGTCGTTTCTACAGAGTAACATCCTGGCGTGTGTGTATGCAGAGGTTCGATTTCATCACTGATGAAGTGTCAATTTGTGAATATTCATAAAGGCTAATGAAGTATTTACGTAAATCTGAACTCGAGTACACTCCAAAGCTCGCGAGTCGTACTTGACTCGTTCTTAATACATAACCAAATGCTAATGCGCCGTACAAACGTAATCAACACATTCACGACTGATCACGACTAGTCTGTGTATTTGTGTGTGTGTGTGTGTCTGTGATTTTATGTGATTTATACAGAAAAGACTCCAAATGACTCTGAGACGAACGGGTGCGTAGTCAAGCGCTGGTTCTTATTCGGGGGGGAAATGTTCCACGCTGCAAACGGATGTAAAGTTTTCTCACGACGAGTAGAATATTTAATTCATGATTTACATGAATGATAAATCTTAAGAAAGAGTTAGCGCTGATGGGCATACACAATTTAACATCTGTCTTCCTCAGAATAATTAATAGCACAATCCAGCACTGGGGGGAAAGAGAGACGTCAGGACTTTTCCCCTCCATCACTTTCTGTAATTATTGTCAAAAACACAACAACTAAAGATTTGGATTTGGAAACTCCAACTCGAGCAGCTGCAAATCCCCGATTTGTTGAATTAATTGGCATTTTTGTAGACTAGTTGTGGACTTTTAACACTGTTTACTGACCCCATTTGGCGCTTTGTGGATGTAATAATGTTTCTAGACTGGAGGAGGAAAACATGGACCTAAAATCTCCATGTAGTCATAATTAATGTTGTTAGATATTATCAGTTTATAAATGTATATAGCGTTTGAATAAATACAGATTTTTACATTGCATATATATATATATATGCAATATTGTCACTAATATATTGCACATAATCTAACGCATAACATATTATAATATAGATAAGTTGTGTACCACTGCTTATATGTACATATATACATTGGTCAGTGGATATTGTACATTCGATACTGCACACATCCGGACTTCCTCTGTATGTAGTTTAATAGTTTGTATATTTAGAGTTTGTTACTGTTTATTGTTGATTTGCAGATTGTAATTCGTTTGTTTACTCGGACCGTACTAGAAAGGAACCATCAGCCGGAACCAAGTTCTGTGTTTGTACTCACATACTCGAGCAGTAAACCTGATTCTGATCGTGTGTGTGTGTGTGTGTGTGTGTGTGTGTGAGTGTGTGTATGTGTGTGCGTGTGTGTATGTGTGTGTGTTGGCTTGAGCAGATTTCTTTTTTTTGCCCGTCAGCATGCACGCTGATCAGATATGACCCCAGCTCCTACGTAAGATTTTGGAAGCGCGAGCTAATCCGTTACTGTAGGATTACTGTAAAGGGCACCGATGAAGAGACGGAGGGACACCACACACACACACACACACACACACACACACACACACATACACATACACCGACCGCAAGACTAAACGTATCGGCTAAACGACCGTCTTGCTATCACGCTGAGTGACACCCTGCTACCCCAAATCCGGAGTGCTGTATTTGTTGGAGCGATTATGAAATCAAAACCCCCTGAAAAAGGGCCACTATTCGGTTTGAATTGATTCCTTGAAAACTCTTGCGGTGAATGGGCTTTCATTTTGATGGCATTACTATGGAGTGAATGTGTTGTGTCAGTTTCACCTCTCCATTACTTTGTCCATTAGGGTGAAACCGCCTGATTTTATTTCTCGCACTCTATTTTCTGTGATAAAATGGAAATTCAAACGCTTATTAAGTCTGAGTGACATCTATGTCTGGGAACTGGAAGGAAAGTAAGTCGAGTATATCTCCTTTCAGTTCATTTTTGCTCAATTTCCCTCCCGTGATCAAATATTTCACTTTCCAGTAGGGTCCTAATGGGAGTGTCAGTTTCGGACGGGCCTCTCTCACGCCTCGCGCTGCCATTATCGGCTCTCTTCTGCTAGTTCAAATTTCTACCTGTCAACAATAATAGCGCGGGTCTCCGTTTTTAATGCTTTTCCCTTCCTCTCTGAGGCCTAAACGGACCCGCCGGATTGAACTCCTTACACGGGTGTTGACTGT
>JAOTRQ010000011.1:454583-464946 GCA_028565875.1 Hoplisoma paleatum | reverse complement strand
TCGACTATTAGTCGATTAGTTGGAGTAAATGACGACCACTGGTCCACCAACAAAATCCTTGGTTGTGGACAGCCCTACTAATAACATAAAATGATGTAATAATAAAATAAAATGAATAGTTTTGAAGGTTGAACCTGTATTTACATGACTTGGCTCAATGACCCAACATGGGCTTTGAACCAATAATCTTCCGATTGACAGTTCAAAGCTCCACCCACTAAGCGATGGCTGTTCCATCAGTAGGTTTTAAGTTTATATTTCATGACTGCTTTTGGCTGTTCGATATTTTATTTCTGTCACTGTTCGGCTTTTGGTATTTCATTATTTGATCTCTTCCTTTTCTGCCTCTCGTCTGTCTGTCTCTGTGTGTGTGTGTGTGTGTGTGTGTGTGTGTGTGTGTGTGTGTGTGTGTCACCTCTCTCCACCTGTCCCTGCTGTCCTCCACCTTCCTGTCCACCTCCGTTCTATAGGACCGGGCTCTCAGATCCCAGCTCCTACTCCTCCTACTCCCTTTGCTGAAACGTCTCCTTCTTCTACACCCCAATCTGCCCCACCACCGCCACCACCTTCTCTTCCGGTTCCACCTGTACCTCCGCTCCAGTCCCAGCCTCCATCCTTCCCTCCGAGCCTCCTGCGTCCTCCGCTCCCCTCGCTCCCATACCTCCTCTCTCCATCCTGTGTCTCATACTCTCTGCTCAGCGCCTCTCTCGGAGCCACGCGGAGTGTTGTCATGCCAGCCAACACGCCGCCGTTCAGCCCCATCATTGCCGCCCCGTCGCCGGTTAAAAATGACGTGCCTATAGTGCAGGACGCCGCAGGTACATCTCTCCTGCCTCTGATAGAGATCTGCAGCTAGAGACGTGTCTGTCTGCCTGTCTGTCTGCCTGCTTGTCTGTCTAGTTCGAACCAGTAACCATAACCTGGTGCCGATCTCACGTGCCATAATACCATCATTAGTGTGAGCGTGTGTGTGTGTGTGTAAGGCGGTACGGTAGCTTCGTGTTCCTGCTGATTTCTCTGTGGAGTTTGCATGTTCTCCGTGTGCGTCTCGGGGCTATGTCGGGTTCCTCAAACAGGCCAAAGACTGTTTGACCCGGAGATACTGAAATCGTACTGCGTGTGTGTGTGTTGTGTGTGTGTTTATCTCTGTACCCTACAACAGACCAGCAACCTGTTCAGGTGTTGCGTTTATACAAGTCCTACAACAAGATGCATCACAGTAGGACCGGGCGAATGAACTAATAATAAACACCTAAACGGGTTGCCAGTCTGTTGCAGGGTACAGACACACACACACACACACACACACAATTGTAGTATCTCCACTTAACCTAACTGCATGTCTTCGGACTGTTGGAGGCAACCGGATTAGCTAGAGGAAACCCACATATACACGCAGAACATGTAAACTCACACACCCGGGAATCAAACCCTGGACTCTTAGCTGTGCACTAAGCGTGCCACAACGGTTTGTTGACGAATAACAAACAAACAAATAAATAATTAAAAAGAGTCACTAGAGTTTAACGGTAATCAGAAATTCCAGAAATAGGACTAGAGAAAGAGATTTGTGATGTCATGAGGTGTGTATGGATGATTCCGTCAGAACTGATCCCCGATCTCTTCCTTTCCCTTCACCTCCAGGAAACACCATCTCCATCCCGACGGCGAGCGGCGCCAAGAAGCGCTTCTGGATCATCGAGGACATGTCGCCGTATGGCAAGCGGCGCAAGACGCCGTCCTCCCGCAAGATGCTGGACGAGGGGATGATGCTGGACGGCTTCCGGCGCTACGACCTGTACGAGGACTGCCGCGATGCCACGTGCCAGTTCTCCCTGAAGGTCACGCACTACCACTGCACCCGCGAGAACTGCGGCTATCGCTTCTGTGGCCGCACGCACATGTACAAGCACGCGCAGCACCACGACCGCGTCGACAACCTGGTCCTGGACGACTTCAAGCGCTTCAAGGCGTCGCTCAGCTGCCACGTGACAGACTGCCAGTTCTCGGGCAACTCTACCCACTTCCACTGCCTGCGCTGCTCGTTCCGCTGCACCGACAGCACCAAGGTGACGGCGCACCGCAAGCACCACGGCAAACAGGACGTCATCAGCGCCGCCGGCTTCTGCCAGTTCAGCTCCAGCGTCGACTGCGCCGTAGCCGACTGCAAGTACAAACTCAAGTGCTCGCATTTCCACTGCACCTACCCCGAGTGCAAGCACACCGTGGTGGGCATGTCACAGATGGACTCGCACAAGCGCAAACACGAGAAACAAGAGCGTGGCGATGCCCCGGTGTCCGTCTCCCCCGTGTCGCCAGGACTGACCGCCTTATCCGTGCCCATCTCCCGGCCTCCGGTCTCACCCGCCGGCATATATATGGCCCCAGTTCCGGACTGCGACTATCTCAATCGCCCCTGCCCGCCGTTTAACCTGGAGGGATCTCTGAATCTGGCAACCGACTCGCCTTCCTCGCTCTTCTTCCTTAAGAACCCCGGCGGTCTGGGACTGGCCGATTCCCTGGACCTGAGCAAGAAGTTCCAACAGGTGAGCTCCGGGAACCAGGGTCTGGACGACACCACGGGGACGTCCGGCGACCCGGAGGATGATCTGTCTCCGGAGGATGAACCCGCCCACGAGGACGAAGATGACGACGACGACGATGAGGAAGACGACGAGGACGACGACGAAGAAGATGAAGAGATGAACACGGACTCGTACGACGATTCCGTGCCGGACAAGGACAACGCCGAGATGCCAGACGGCCACGTGAACCACAGCCCGCCATTCAAACTGGACAAGGACGACGACGCCGATGCGGTCATGTGACTGGAACGGACCGACGATCGATTGTTTGGGGATGGGGGGGGGCGGCCTCGTTCATCCAGAACGTGACAAGGAACCCGCGAGGAACGCCGCGGCTCGGACTGATTAACGACCATGTTTACACGACGACCAACATTATTAATTTAATTATGCATTAAAAATGAGCGCCGGGTCGAGGCCGTCTCTTCCACGCGGGTGGCGACGCGAACACTTTTTGTTTTTTCCTATGCGCGTCGGTCCTTTTGTGTGTGTGTGTGTGTGTGCGCACGCGCATGCATGTGTTCAGTTTTAATTTATTCTGTTTTTACTCCGTGTGGATATAAAATAAGGAAGATTTAAAAACAAAAGAAACAAACAAACAAAAAAAAAGAACTCTATATACGGATATCTATATACAGTAGCTGTGTGTGGATGTTAATGTACATTGAAGTGACAGAAGCGGCGCGATTTTAATACAAACGAGGATTTTTAATCAGCCACATCGGGACTAGTTCGTGGGGCGCGGCTGTCCCCCGTCCTGTCCCCCCGTCCCCCTTATTTTGTCTCATAGGCTCATTCCAATAAACACAGAAAGGTCACGAGACATCGTGGCACATCGACGAACTCACCACACGTCACCCGTCTACAACCATTTAGCATCTACCGCACTTTTTTATACACGGGCCGCTTTAGATGCTTCTATTTATTTGTTTATTTGTTTTTGTTTTCTCTCCGTGTCGTCCTGTCACTGTTATGATCGCATTAGTCCTCCGGTCGTACCGGCAACGGTGTGTCCGGCGGGTTCAGGGACGGCGGGAACAGAACCGGGAGAATGGTGAATACTTGATCGATGGTGCTGCTGCCCGGGGCGAGGCGTGAAGGGAACGGTTGGCAGCTCTTTACAGACTCCTACAGTACAAATACGTGTGTGTGTGTGTGTGTGTGAACCGTGTAGGCGTGTATCCTGTAACGATTAGTTTACGGGGTTTAGCTTACACGTTCTTCCTTCGTTTCGTTACCCTAGCATGATTCAAACGGACGCTTTTTTTCTTTTATTTTGTGTGTGTGTGTGTGTGTGTACATGTATGTATGTGTGTGTTTGCGTGCTCATAATCTCATCCGAGAGACGATCAGAACGCGATGTTAAAAGCAAATGAGTTACGATAAAGAAGCTAAGTTTTAAAACCGTTTCTAAACGCTGTGGTCTGAACCCATTTATTTAATATTTATGTCAGACATGTTTTGGGTGTTTTTTTTGCACTTTTTAAGATTCGTTTTTACCAGAGAGAGAAAAAAAACGTCCGACAGGGGAACCGGCTCGATTACAACCTCGTTCACGTTTGCTTTCATGCACAAATGTCGGTGTGACCTGTCGTTCTGTGTGTTTTATTTAATGAAACGGAGAGAAAAAATGACTTTTGTTGTTATTATTTTTTTCTTTTCTTTCTCTCTCTCCACCTCCGAGACGGGATGATTTCAATATGAAGCGAGCGCCAGAAGTCGTCCTGCCTAACGAGTAACACTAATGATGACTGTAATTTAAATGAATTCTATACAGAGGAAATTACTGCAGCGCTCCGTTCCAAATTACAAAGAAGAAAAAAAGGAGGAGGAAACAAAAAAAAAACAAAAAAAACAATGAGTTTTGTTCGCCTGGCTTCAGCCGAAATGAGCGACTGTTGTAGCGCGAAGAGGAAAGAAAAAAAACTGAAGCGAGGAAATTACAATTAATCATTTCTTAAACACGGCTTTGAAAGAACTATCGTAATATTAGGTAATTAAATGTGTAGATGATTATCTTCGAATAATGTTGCAGGAGGGAAAAGGATGTATAGTATTTTCTTCTGTAAAAACTATATATGAACAAAATGCTCTTTGATTGAGTAAAAGCTTCCTTTAAAAAAAGCGGCGCAGAAATAAATAAGAATTAAAAGGTTAATAAATAAATAATTTCGCTTGTGTGATTATTATTATTATGAATGTTACGAGATGCTCTAGATTCCATTCATCCATCCATCATCTTGTTCTACCAGCACTTAATCCTATTTAGGGTCATGGTGGGAATGCACTGAACACCTGAACAGGTCTGGTCCGGGGTGTACACACACACACACACACACACACACACACACACACACACACACACACACACACACACACACTTTGAACCTGATTGCAAGCCTTTGGACTGTGAAGAGTCCCCCTGATTGGCACACCTGAATACTATGTACTACTACTACTAGGTACTGCCATACTAACCAGAAGTTTAGTTTTTGTTTCGTTCATTTCAAATGTGATTTTTTTACTGTTCTTTACGTTGTTTGTTGTCTGTTCTTTTAAAGGTAGGTACAAACTATGCAAAACAAAGCCGATTTCAAATCCAACTTTCTGAATTTCCTGTCTTGTGTAACAGGAAAAAAATAAAACATAAATCGCTGCATCGTTAGACCTGTCTGTTTCCCCTCTCAACACACACGCACGCACACACGCATGCACGCAGGTTAAACACTGATCATGTGTGCTAAGTGTAGCGGTTCTGTTTCATACCCATCCAGCTTTCCTCCAGCTGTTCTCTCTCCTCACTCACACAGGCTGTTTCTTTAAATAAAACCCGGGCACAGCCGCCACCATCTGTCTGCCAGCTGGCATCCTGTGTATAAACCAGGGAGGAAATATATATATATATATATATTATAATAATAATAAACACAGAAAATGATATTACACAGAAAGCAGATGGAAACGAGTCTCCATCCCGGCCTCGTCTGATACGACCAATCGCTTTAGTGTTTAATTACAGAAATAAAGAGAAGAGCAGGGAGTAAGTGGATTACACCCCTGCATTCGGAAACGTACGAGAAGGAAATTAAAACCCAAACTGTGAGAGAAGCTTTTATACTCTGTAATGAGAGAGAGAAAGTACAGCACGCGTTCTCAATCCACACGACGGCTACTTGCAAAGAAAACCTCCGATCGGGGGTTTTATGATTCATCACGACGTCTGAAAATCAAATTTGATTTGTAATTAGATTCAGAGTCAGTTTGGAGTTCCTCCGGGTACTCCGGGTTTTCCTCCCACAGTCCAAGAAACATGCAGGTAAGGCAAATTGAGGAGAGCAAATCGTAGATGAGTGTGTTGGATTGAGAGACTCGTGTATCGTATGAAACTTTGTGCGATGGATGAATGAACGGTCGTGGATACGACGCCCGGGGTTTAAAAACACCCTAAAATGCTCGATAAAATAATAAATAAAGCTTATAATAAATAGATAACAATAAAGGACAAGACGAGAGACGAGTGTTAGTACACAGGACCAGTAAAAAGAGCAAATAATAGTCCAACCGTGAGTCCATTACAGTTACTGTCACATTCACAGTCGTTTGCTTAAAACCAAACAGACAGTAACTCAATCCAGTAGCAGGCGAGGCAGCGACACGTTCCGTGTGCACGCGGACACACTCGGCATTGCTTTTCCTGCCAACTGACTCCATTCTGAAGTGCGGGCTTATGAATTGGCCTTATTTGGCAGGATTCCTTGGAGAAGAGGATGGATTGTTAGCCGCGAAAGCCCAGCAGAGCGCTTGATGCCGGAAAAGGCGTGAAAACGAGGGACTGGAGGGATGTTAACATGGCAGGAACACGGAGGCGACAGCATGAAACACGAGCGTAAAGCCAGGACGCTTGGCAGCGGCAGCAACGGCTCTCTCCATTCACAAAATAATTCTCGTAAACACTTCATCCAATCAGTCGGAACGGTGCTGACTATAGAAACCACGAAGAGGCTGAAAAAAATGGCTTGAAACGCTTGTTTATGAGTAAAAGATGCAATTTAATTTAGAACAGAGGCCACACGAGGCACTACCAAGAACCCACTTAGGTCTTTATATAAATGAAAATAATGTTTTTTTAAAGTTATGGTCCAGAATGACTGTGCTGCTTGTTTACAGCATTTATTTATCGATTTGTTTATTGTCTTTGAGGGAAAAAATCCAAATACTCTCAACACAATAATCAAAACACTTAATTGAAAGAGGACAGAGAGGGCACCAAGTCGGCCTCCTGCCACTCAACCGCCATTTTAACCGCAGAGTTCTGCCCTTGCTCCATAACCCCTCATCACCCCCCCCAAGAAAAAAAAACACCTCTCGCCTTCCCTGACACCGCTAATACCGACTATATGAGCCAAAGGGAATGACAATCTCCAAATGCATCCTCGTGAGTCGGGTCGAGCTAAATAAGGAGAGAGAGAGACGCTAAAATGCCCTGTTAGGCGGCACAGCTGCGCCCCGCACGGAAAAGCGAGACAGGTGGGGACGGGGTGACGGGGGGCCGCTGGTAATCTTTCACATTACGCGAGTCGATGGCACACAGCCTTTCTTTTGTGTGTTCACCCAGAAAACATTGCAATACAACACCGACCACATCAGACGTCTGACATTTACAGCGAGGAATAAGTCAGGGTTGGGAAGATTTTTACAGATGCTAATATTAGCCATCATAACCCCAACGATGGTGGGAAAGAGGGAGGGGGGTAGTTGTTACCGGCGGCAGTCATGGCGGTCATGCCATGCCCCCAAAAAGAAATCGGGGCAAGGTTCGAGCATTCGGGCATTTCTAAACGAGTGGATCGTATTTCACGCCACATTTAGAGGACGAGGTCAGTAAATTCACCCTCAATTTATAAGCAGTACAACTTTCACGGCTATTTATTACTCCAGGAAAAACAGGGCGGGTGTTTATTAGGATTTTTAAACGTCCTGTTTTATGCTTTGGCAACATTCACGACTGACACAATAGTTCACAAACTAATTTGTATCTGCAGTTCACCTCACGTCCACTAAATCGGCAGGATCGAGTGGCATTTCCGTCGTTTCAAGTGATCTCTCAAGTCTTCGGAAGTCGGTGATGGTTTACTCGTTAAGATACTCAACTAGAGAACAGAAAGTAGCCGGGTTAAGGCCAACAACTACCAAGTTCTACCAAGTACCAACTACCATCACTTTTGGGTCCCTGAGCGAGACCCTGAACCCTCAATCGCTCAAAACGGTGTTTCGCTGTAAGTAGCTTTGGATCAAGTTTGGATCTCTACATCTCTAGCCTGCACACCACAGCAACCTCATAGACCAGTCCTATAAAGCCAAACCCCCAGAGTCGTGGACCGGTACAGATCCCGGTCGATGGGTCACTTGCAGTACGACAAATGAGGTGCATTCTGGGAGTTGTGGTCCTGCGGTAGAGTAAGCTTGCTAGTGAAAAGGAAACTACATAAGTAGCAGACATGTGAGACACACAATAAAAACAGAGACTCCGGAATACGGCGGCTTCGTAGCTTAACAAAGTCGTTGCATTGCTCAATTGCGTTATTACCGCTAAAACTCCCATTTCCTACCACAGTCCGAAGACATGCAGTCCTTGTTAATTGGAGATACTGAAATTGGAGATGTGTGTGTGTGCGTGTGTGTGTGTGTGTGTGTTTGTCTCTGTACATTCGTTATCTGACCATGTAAAGACTCAACCGCGCTCCGGCAGAGCGGCTGAGGTGCATTCTGGGATTTGTGGTCCTGCGGTAGAGTAAGCTTGCTAGTGAGATGCTGAGAAACCGAGTCAGGAAACTACATAAGTAGCAGACATGCGTGACACACATAAAATACAGAGAGACTCCTGAATACGGCGGCTTCTTGCTTAACAAACTCGTTGCATTGCTCGGTCGCAATATTATCGCTAATACTCCCGTTTCCTGCCACAGTCCAAAGACATGCGGTCCTTGTTAATTGGAGATACTGAAATTGGAGATGTGTGTGTGTGTGTTTGTCTCTGTACATTCGTTATCTGACCATGTAAAGCATCAACTGCGCTCCGGCAGAGCGTCGTCATAATTAACATCTGGCAGCAGATGTTGTGAGTTGTAAGCATCTTTCGGCCTCCACCAAACGTAATCAAGATGTATTAGATACGATTAAAGGGTTTTATTACTTCATCGCGGGGGTGTACGCTGTATTTTTTGGGGGACATTTAATAACGCCCATCATAACGCCATCATTAATCCTAAACCCGCATCCACCACGCTGACAGCGTTCGGACATTTTCGGCACACGCTGACGGGACGCTTTACACTGACGGGACTTTAATGTCCCTCCTGGAGCAGCCGCCATCGGGACGACTTCAGAGCTCAGTATAGACTTTATGCCCTACAATAATATATTAACCATTACGAAAGCGCTGTGATTTTACTTCCACTCGTGTACACACACACACACACACACACATATATATATATGTGTGTGTGTAGACCAGGTGCAACCTCATGCATCATAACGGGTGAAACAAAACACCGTTTATCTCATCATGCCAGTACCTGTTATTTGTGGGATATATCACACAAGTGATCTGATTTTAAACAATGTAAAAAAAAAAAAAAAGAAAGACCGACCGTAAGCGAGTATGACAAGGGTCAAATTGTAACGGCTAAAGGATTGGATCAAAGCATGACCAAAATGGTCCACTTGCAGTGGTGCGTAACAATAGAATCTCATATTGACGTGTGTATAAAAGTACACAGATGTAGTGAAAATATTCTTTACACTACAGTACTTTGATGTGTGTTCAGATATCTCATATAGTTTGGTAGATGTTTTCAGTATTCTTTTATAAGGTAGTAGCAATTTCACAATTCAAGATGCTTTATTTGTTAAATCTATTGTATATACTGTACGTACAAGACATGCAAGACTAAACGTTGTATTGGAAGTTGTGTCCTAACTTTTGACTGCTACCGTGTGTCGTGAGGAAGCTTCAACAGACGAGCAACTGTTGCTCAGGTTGCGCTCGTCTGAACGACTGAACGTGTTCGGAAGCATCAAATTACACCGAGATGGAAAAAAAACAAACTCATCAGCAGAGCAAAGAGATCATAAAATAAATAAATAAATAAATAAAAAGCTCAATGCTAAGGGTGCCTGTAAAGCCCCCCGGGAGATGTCGACTCGCTGACACCGCCTTAGCATGTTTTCAGATCGCTCAACGTTTAGCACACCCAACACTACGCTTCAATAAACACTTTAATGACCGAGCACTGCTTCAGCGAGGCACAAGTTCTCCAGGCATCAAGCATTTGTATTTCTTCTTTGGTCATTAGGAGCACGGCTCGAGGATACAGTGCGGCGGGTGTAATTACCCAGGTAGCGCGATGGAGAGGCAGTCGCTAGCGGTATTTATCTTCTTAATTAAGGCATAAGCTGTAAACACGGTGAGCTAAAAGCGGCCCCGTTGACTTAAAAGCAGCAGCTTATCGGCTGCACGCTGTCCTCCATGCGGCAGGCAGATCCGGTTCGGAACGGCACCGGCAAAAACAAAAAGCGCATCCGGGGTTGCCAGATTTGCACCGGTGGTCTCAAAACACCTCAAAACAATACAGGACAAGCAGATGAGCAGTGTTCGAGACACGCGCTACGAGCTGCCTAGCATTTTATAGTATATATATATATATATATTAGGGCTGTCCACGACCAAGGATTTTGTTGGTCGACCAGTGGTCGTCATTTACTCCAACTAATCGACT
>JAOTRQ010000011.1:410629-427613 GCA_028565875.1 Hoplisoma paleatum | reverse complement strand
TATATAAAGAGAGAGAGAGAGGGAGAGAGAGAACTGGGCTTGCAGTCTGAAGGTTGCCGTTTTAATTCCCAGTCAACATGTCACGACTGATGAGCAATCGAGCAAGACACAAACCCCCAAGCTGCTCCTCCGGACACGGTGGCTGAGGCGGTGAACACCCTGCTGCCCTCTAGTGTGTGTTCACTACAGTGTGCAAATGTGTGTTCAAATGTGTGTTTCACCGCACAACTATGGGTTAAACGCCGAGGACGATTTCCTAAGTGTGTAACAGCACAACGATTGTAAAAGATCACCGACGCGGCTCCACGCTCAACCAGAAACATTCTTGAGGGTTTTTAAAAACTTAGTGTAGCCTCAACATCCCATTTTAACACTTACTGTAAAGAACGGGTACGAGTGGAAGGTTCTGGGCGACGTGTTGCGGTCCTGATGGACTGAGAACCGACGGCTCGTCTGCATAACCGGAACGTTGGATGGCCGACGCCACTTCCTCATCGGTCAGACCTGCGTGAAGACGATCACAGAGAACAGAGGTGTGACATCATAACATAACGCCGGCACTGGCAACCGGACGTCTGTAAGCGATAGCACACGCGGCGTGTGGTTTAGTCAGTCAGAACGGATCCTGTCTATTTTAATTTCTGCCTTATTTCCCCAGGTGAACCACCGCAGAGTAACCCCCCCCCCCCCACACACACACACACACACTCGCGACCCCCCCAACCGATAAAAGGCATCATTGTAATCCCTCCATTGTAATGTAAATGGATTACATAATTTTGCAAATGCCGATTTAATCTAATCTTCAGATCTTTTAAATGATTTTAGGCTAGATTGAATTGTATCCAGGTCTCTGTGTGTGTGTGTGTGTGTGTGTGTGTGTGTGTGTGTGATTTTAAAAACGACGTTTCATATCTAAAACCTTGCACAGCCGCTTCGTCTGGACTTCATTAAACAACAAGAGACAAAAGAATCGATTCACTCAAGACACGATTCGAATCTGTGAATCATTTCAAACGAATCAATATTCACTCGACACACCAGACGGTGCCCATTCAATGTGGAACGAGCAATTTTTGGGCCTAGTTTTCACCTACCCGACACTAGTAGTCCCCTACAGAAACATCTGTGCTGATGTATGAAACATAACTAAGGGGGGGGGGGATGGTTCGATTAATTTGAAGGCAAAATAACGGTCGCTCGTGTTACCAACTGGCGCCCAACCGGGCCTGTTCTGATTTATGTCCGAGGCGAAAACGGGCGCATCAAAGTGTCGAATTTCGCTTCTTAAGTGTACGGTGAGGACGGCGTTCAGTTAAGTGTAACCACTAGACTCATCTCGGAGTAATAAAATGCACGACGGAATCCAGTTTCTGAGCCTAATTTTTATGGCTAAGAGGGTCTTGCATATTGGCGCGGACTCGTTCCCCCGTCAGACGGGGGGCGTTAATGAAATTTATACCGCCGCCATTTTCATTAAAATCACCATTTACTCACTTTTATCACTCTCGCAGAAATCTCGAGGTTAAGGTCAAAGGCACGGGGAGAGGAGATGGTCTTTAAACGCTCCGAACGACCGGGTTAGGAGACGAAAAGGGAGGTGGAGGAGTGGGAGGCGTCAGGGGAGGAGGAGGAGGGCAGTCTGGGACTGAAGTGGCCATGAAAATTGTTGAATAATTGAAGGCAAATATTGTCCGTCCTGTCTCACGTGGCGGGATGAGACAGGGTTGGAGAGGAGGGAGGAGTGTGTGGAGGGAGGGGGGGGGGCAGGAAGTGGCCGCGGTCGGGTGCTGATCTGGTACAGTCGGTCTGAGCAGCCCAATAAGCAATAATGTGTCCCTGGGCTCAGCGTTTATCCCGGTGCAGGAGCAGACTGACCGGTGGCAGACTATTGAATGAGACTGAGCACCACACACACACACACACACACACACACACACACACACACACACACACTTGAGGACAGTTGGACAACTGAAGATGTACAAATAGAATCCAATGATCCATTCGTGATCTTTTTATCCAGCTGAATAATAAACCAAGACGAACGATGCTGGTTCCACAGTCTCGCGTGGCAACCAGCGCCCTCTGCTGTTCTGAGTAAATATCGACTTGTCTTAAACCCACAAAAAAGTGAACCGGTGCTTTGCGATTCTTCGGGAACCTTTTACCCGTCCGCGTTGATGTTTTCTGATCGAGCAGAACGTCACGACCCAACGTCTGCGTCACATCGTCGCCCGACGTGTGTGGTTATTTATTATTTATTTATTTTGTGTCACATTTAAGATAAGATTCACGACAAGAGACGTTCGTTCCTCACACAAGTCACATCAGACACGCTCGAGGATCATTCGTATCTTGAACTGACCTTACCTGCATGTTTTTAGACTGTGTGAGGAAACCGGAGTGCCCGGAGTGAACCCACGCGGACACGCACAGGGTCCAAAAGAACAAACAAACACACAAACAAAAAGACCAGTGCGTGGTCATTAACGTTTGCTTTTCCGGTCCATCCCGGCTTCCGCGATACGACGAGGTCGAGTTTTGCACATAAAAGAAATAGGAGGGGACCGAAATAAAAGAATAAAATAAAATAAAGAATCCGTGAAATTTATTACAGTTTCCAAAACGTGTGGGACGACCTTCCGCACCCTCGTCTCGTATCGACCTGGCGGGAGATGACTTTCTTAAAGCCGTAAATTACGTCTAATGATGACACCGTAAAAAAAAGAAAAGAAAAAAGAAAACGGGAACAATAATGAAAAGCTATTCTGTATTTCATTATGCTGTATTATTTGGTGCACCTGATACACACGCCGCCTGTTTATGAGTCGACGTATTAGCACACGCTCAGCTGAAGCATCGGCTCTGACCTTGCCGTTCTCATTGGGGCATGAAATTACGGCGGCGGCGCTCCGATATTACAGCTATAAATACTGTAAACTGCATATCTGAGCTACGTTTCCTATTGTCTTTCAACATAAACCTGATCGCTATTTATTTAAAGCAAAACCCATCGCTCGTCCTTTTTATTTACAGCTCTATTTTCTGGACTCTGGTTTTCAGAAGGCCGGGAAGGGAGGGGGGTGTTGTTTATTTATTTTTATATATATATTTTTCCCCTTTTCATCTTTCATCTTTTGGTTTTATTTATTAATTTGTTAAAGATGAGGCGACAGCAGCCCGCCATAAAATTTGATTCTTCAATTCTGGAGCTTCGAGGCTTTATGGGTTCGGGAGAAGCTCGGACAACCAATTATAAAATTGCTTACTGAAATATTTTGGGCGATAAAAGGCAAATGCTGTTTTATAGCCGGCTCGTCGGAGGTGGACGCCTGCGTTCGCCCTCTTCGGGCGGATGTTTTCTCGCCCGCCTCTCCCCCTACTTTTGGATCCTGGAGGTGCCTCAATGACCCAGTCAAATGTACATTTCTTTTTTTTTATTTGCACATTTTATTACATTAGTGATGACTCTTCTGCATCGAACCTGATCCGTGCACTAGG
Source organism: Hoplisoma paleatum (assembly GCA_028565875.1). Taxonomy (NCBI): domain Eukaryota; kingdom Metazoa; phylum Chordata; class Actinopteri; order Siluriformes; family Callichthyidae; genus Hoplisoma; species Hoplisoma paleatum. Next base: position 424,109 of record JAOTRQ010000011.1, on the reverse strand, counting down.
GGGCAGCAGCCAGCACACTACACGTGCCCGGGACGTTTTGTGCATCTCTTGCAACGGCGCCCAGGAAGCAGTTCAGTTAACGAAAGCTTGTAATCGAAAGGTTCAACTTTTCAGGACTGAAACGGCCTCGAGCTGCTCCAAGACGCTCACCGGTGCCCCCTGGTGTGTATGTGTGTGTAAATATGTGGCTTATACGGTGTGTAAAAAGCATGGCGGTCTAAATTAGAATGGATCTGTTAATCCTAAGTTCTGGTGCAGTTTCATATTCGTTTTAAATTGTAAAATGAGCACATTGGCCTATAATGACTAGTTTTTTCGGCTCCGGTATGTCAATAAACGTTGATTTGAAAGCTTTTGAAAGACGTAAACGTCTTCCGAGGTGTTCAGAAGGGAAGAATGAAAGAAATTGTACTTTAAAGATGAAGAAATCTTATTCAGGACTCAAGAAGGTGGGGATACAGTGTTGCTACTACTAGTGTCGTACACAGCTGCTGTTATTTAAGTATCAGCATCCAGCCTCCATCCGGCAACACATCATCACCCGTTTAGCTCCTAGTAAAGTGATCCGTGTACGATATATTACGGCTGTGATTCCTCTCCAGTATGTAGTGGAGCCGATCAGCTCCGTGTTAGCGGTCGCAGGCGTGTAAATAACGGAACGGACGAAAAGATTACGGTGTAAAGATTCCGTAACATGTAATCAAAGCGCCACCTTTTTTTTTTACCCCCCCCCCTCCCCTTTCATCAGCCTCGACTGCCTGCTGCCCCGAATCCAATTTCCCCCCGCCTCGACGCCGGGCGCTATGGTTTTATTTTATGTGAGCGGTGACATTTCTCGCCGCTAATACGGAGCAAAAAACGACACTATTTACATAAATATGACATTAAAGTGTATTAAAAATTAAGGTTGGACGCACACTGCTCTTTCGTGGGGGTGAGATGGTGTGGCGACGGAGCGGTTGGGAGGGGGGTGCTCGGCCGGTCAGTACAGAGGGGATAAAGGAGCTATTTTAAATAATAATAATAAAAAACATTTACAGCCTTTGAACAATATGGAGTTTCTACTGCACTACTCCAGCGTCCAGAGATCGAACTGCCTGGTTCGAATTTCTTTTGGTGTTGCCGGTTGGCTGGGTGCATTGCAGTCGCCAGCCTGGATAAATAAGACTTTTGTGTACAATTACCGCAAAATGAACAATCCAGATAACGATCCACTTTCTTCCTAATCTTCCACCTGCACGAGTGCCTCTATGAGCTGGATGATGTATAGTGACATAACTACGTTGTTGTAGGTGAGGCGTCGTCACGACGACTCTTTTGCTGACATGAGACCATTTTTCGTGACATGGAAATTCAGACTTTCCATCTGAATCCATGCGGAGAGGAGATGGAGCGATACTCTCTCTGCCCACGATACAATAACATTCACATGAACGGGTTCGGCGGTTTTTTAAACGAAATTAAATCAGAGCCAGATGACGAGAGAGTTTCCTTTTAGTTCTTTATTTCTCCTCAAAATCAAATCAAATAATCCGCCGATGATCTTTTATTGATATAAATAGTAAAGATGCACAAACCATTTCAAATGAAAAAACAATTTGGCGAATTGATGAATAGTGACAGCGAGAGAGAGAGAGAAAGAGAGAGAGACACACATACAGATAAAGAGAAAGAGAGACAGATACAGATAGACAAGCAGATATATATTTTATTACTTTCATTTAAATTATTAAATTTAAATACTTTGAATTGTTTGTCGTAATTTTGCTTTGGAGAGAGAGAGAAAAGGAAAGAGAGAGACAGACAGAGCGAGAGAAAGAGAGGGAGAATAAGAGAGAAAGAGAGAGCGAGAGACACAGAGAGAAAGAGTGCGAGAGAGAGAGAGAAGATAGTAAAAGATAGGTAGACAGACAGACAGAGAGAGAGGGAGAGAAGATAGTAAAAGACAGATCGAGACAGAAAGAGAGAGAGAGAGAGAGAGAGAGGGAGAGAGAAAAGAGAAAAAGAGAGAGAGAGAGAGAGAGAGAGAGAGAGAGAGAGAGAGAGAGAGAGAGAGAGAGAGAGACATGAGAGAGAAAGAGAGAGTGAGGGAGAAAAGATAGTAAAAGACAGATAGACAGAGAGAGAGAGAGAGACATGAGAGAGAAAGAGAGAGTGAGGGAGAAAAGATAGTAAAAGACAGACAGGGAGAGAGAGAGAGAGAAGATAGTAAAAGACAGATAGACAGAGAGAGAGACATGAGGGAGAAAAGAGAGAGTGAGGGAGAAAAGATAGTAATAGACAGACAGGGAGAGAGAGAGAGAGACAGAGACAGAGTGAGGGAGAGAAGATAGTAAAAGACTGACAGGGAGAGAGAGAGAGAGAGAGAGAGAGTGAGAAGAGAGATAGTAAAAGACAGAGAGACAGACCATTGGACAGATTGAGAGAGAGCTAGTTCTATGTATAAAGAGACAGAGACCGAAAGAGAGACAGAGAGCTAGAGTCATAGAAATAGAGAAAGAGAGACCGAAAGAGAGACAGACAGAACGAGAGATACATGACTTTAGATTGTGTCGTCTGGTAAAAGTTGTGACATCAGAATTATTGGACAGTGATGTAACATGACTGTCGAGCAGCAGCTTCATTTTACATGCAAACTTTACATCGCGGCTCCTTGTTTACTAAACAAACATCAGCTTTACAAGCGGAACCCGTTTGTAACGTTTATTTAAACGTTCTTTCTTTCTACAAAGCGAGCTGGAAACGGGACCGACATTCAGATGAACCAGATTCGGATGAACCGGTCTGCATGTCTGTGGACTGTTCCAGGAAACGCGAGCGCCCGTAGGAAACCCAGACTCGCCTGCTGGTTGAGGACCGGGACTAACAACCAGAAGGTTACAGGTTTGAACCAAACACTGAGAGGTCACATCTTGGTTGGGCCCTTGAGTGATGGCCCTTAACAAATTGCACAGACTGTATATTGTAATGTGTATTCGAGTGACACAGTGTTTTGCATAGTTTCTACCTACCTTGGAATCAGAATAATACAAGATAAATCACAAATACAGTATTATATTTAATAAAAAAAATATTATTTCAAATTTCCGGGTGTTTAAAAGCAAACAAACAAAGACGTAATGAATTAATTCATATTTTAATTATTAATTTATATTTTAATCATCATCATTTGCCTTAAAGTTTGTTTTGGTCCTCCGAAAATAAAGAATCAACCAAGGGCCCAACCAAGGTACTCGAAACAAAACCCACCATTGGAAGTGCATTGTGGGTAGAGTGTCACCCTACATTCCCAAGTCCAAACACTTTAACCCATTAGCTGCCATAATCCATTCAGACACAGATAGATAGAACTACATACGTCTCTATAAAACATATATTTGAAAATAGAAGAAGAAGGCCGGACGTTAATGGGTTAATTGAAAACGGAACGTTTTAAAGAGGAAGATGGAGTAGACACCGGTGATGAAATCAATTTTCCCATCCTATGGTAACTTATCCGGGCGGTGGAGCGTTTTGAAGCCCACCGTCTAACACCGGCGCTGTAATCTCAGCCTTTCAAACGAGCTTTTAAAATAAAGTCGGACTTTTAGAGAGGAAATTAAAAAGCAAGACGTCACATGTAGAAGCTCTAATCCGTGTCAGAAGGGAGGAACGTTAAAGCCGGATGTGATGATGAGATTAGATGGTTCAATGTAAGGAATAGATCGTCTCCTGTGAGAGGCAATATTACGTTAATTCTAAAGAAAAGGTTTGATAGCGGGGGGCTAAGAGCCAAGGCCGGAATCATGGGGAAAAATTCCCTCATCGTTTTTCAGGGGTCATTTTTAAAACGCGTTTTAATTTGTTCCAGGCACAGATCATCACCTCCTGTAGAAACGCTTTGACTTCTATAGTGGTCTGATGTAATAACGCTCGGGAAACGTAACGTTCGCACTAATGCGCTTTAATGGGGATTTTGCACTGACGTGCTCGGGTATAAAGAAACCCTGAGCGCTACATGGATCCTATATTACATGAACAAATGGGGGGGTTAAAGCGATAAAATAAGAAGCATAAACGTCGAAATGTTCAGCGGTTTAAAACAATTAAATTACTTCCAAATATGTGATATTAAACTTGTACATGGTGGTGGCGCAAGAAGCTTTGAGGAGCCTCCATCCCCTGGATAAGGAAGAGGGGGGGTTTAAACTTTGTACAAAGAGGCGCAGATCGAGTGACCGTGTTAGAACATGTGCTGGGGCCAAACGACCTTAAACAACATCAACTATTAAAGTATTTTATGAAAACTTTTTTTTATTATTTTGCTCTTCAAGCATCAAGAAGAAATAAATGTGTCCGTTTAAATAATAATAATAATTTGTTTTCTTTTGCATTTTTTAAATATACTGTTTATAAACGCTACTGATCTGTGAGCCAACTATACGAGCCCTAGTGGACACTTTATTTTATGTAGTTTAACACAATGCACCAAACGCTTTCTCTCGGTCGATCTTTTAATCTGCGTATCATTTATTTAATGCCCCTTGCCGACACGGACGTTCCTATTCGTCTGGGCCGGTGACCTGCACTTAAGGTGCGCCGACGAGTCCCATTCGCGAGCCGAGACGGCGTCTTTCAAGTCGTATCCGGGGAGTAAAAGTCCTAAAATTGGGAAAATATCGGCTTCGTGTCGAGTCTGTGACTCGTCTTCGTTCAGGGTCTGAAGAGATGAGTGATGGCTGCACGCTGTGTGTGGCATATCACACACACACACACACACACACACACACATTGATTAACGGGCTCAGAATGCAGAGTGAATGCAAATGTGTGCTCACCCCGCACGGCTCCCCGGGTCGATAAGACGTAGCCGTGTGTCCCGGCCCTTTAATATTTATGATAACAGCTAAATTAAGTAAAAGCTTTACAAATGCTGCGAGCGACCGGAATTGACAATCGAGCCCCAAGTACAGCAGAGTTTGTCAATATTAATTTTATGTATCCCAAAGAAGAAGTAGGTCACTTACCCTAACCACTCCTCCCTCCCACACACACAGTCAGGATTCGAGCCCCCATGCGGTGAAATCGACCCCGCCGTGACCCCTCAGGGCATGCTAGCGTGCTGCTGACCTTTCATCCCTAAAAGCGCATGATCTCATCGGTCGAACGTGTAAGAGGAGTCTTTTTATTCAGCGCCAGTGCTGGACAGTGAAACTGGGACCATTTGTTCGTTAAATCCTTTAAACCAGGTTGAAACGGTGGTGCGGCCGCATGTGTGTGCGTGTGTATATATTGTTTATGCTTGCATCATTAGACTCGTCATTATAATTACGATAGCGCTCACCTTTCTTCTTCAGGAACGCTTTACGGACCGCCAGCGGACTTCCTCTAACTTTTGGGTTCTGCAGGAACTTGACGGCTGTAGAAATCTGTAAAAGGAAAGAGGAGGAGGAGTTGAGGGGGGGGGAGCGTTAGGCGAGTTTACGGTATGATCACGAGCACATTAGAAATAAAAACTAAAATGGGTCAGTGGCGTTTGGCTGAGCGAGGAGGAGGAGGAACTTTAAGAGAACCAGAAGTATAAAGAGACTAGACCACCAAACCTCTTTAGAGATAAATCTAGGAAATGAGTGAATCAGCAGTTATAAAATTATCCCATCAAGCTTTGCTGAATAAATGGGGACGGGTGGTGGTTGGGGTGGGGGGAGGGGGGAGAGATAGACTTTAATTTGCCATTATCCTCTTTAAGACAAACTCCCAGCCTTAAGTGAGCAGGGACTGAAAATCTATACTTAATGCTGGAGTGCTCATCTGTATCTAATAAGAGGCGGCGAATACCTGGCTGAAAACTTCAGCGATTCTCCAAGAAGTAAAAGCGTCCTGATTAAATAACCCCGCGCGGCCCCCGCGTGTTGTAATGACCGCGTGTTAATGCACTAGAAAATTAAATATCAGGACATATGTAGTTGTAAAGTGCAGCGAGCGGTTGATCGATTGCATCCTGTTTTGCTTGGAGATGCACCTTTCGTTTGCCACTTTAGCTCGTTTTAGCAAGCTTGGTTCCAGACGAAAGAGAAAGAAAAAAAAACAAAACGATGCTTCCTTCAGCACCATTACGCCAAGAATCCGAAGTGGGTCTCGGCTTGGAAGTGGAGTGGAGCTTTTAAAGAACTGATAAACATGAAATAACATCTGGAGGTGGAGGTGGGAGGGCGCACTCGAGACGGCGGCCGGGCGCTCTGGTTATCGCACCTGTGGTCCCCGTGATTCGATTGTAAAAAAAAAAAAAAAAAAGTCATCCCTCTAATAGCTTGAAAGGTTTTGATTACTCTTCTTTTTTTTTTTCTTTAAGCGGCAAAAGATAAAAAGTGATTGAGCGCGCTTGTCTGCGGTAATTCGTTTTAGGTAATTCAAGCGCATATACTAAAGACCTGTTTCAGCTCCAAAAGGATTGCGTTTTGGAAATAGGTGGAGTGACGGGAAAGCCGAAGGTGATGGGGGGGAGAGGGGGGGGCAGAGTTTGGTAAAACTAAACGCTGAAGAATCGAAGACGAACCCAAACCCCCAAAATTAAATAAATAAATAAATCTATGATATTTACAAACTTGAGTTTGACTTCTTTCGTTTACATTTCAGAGTTTTTGATTTATTCTTCGATTTAGGGCACCGGGTCCGACAGCCACTCCCCCCCCCTGATTATGTTAGTATTTCCTGATCTAAAAATATTACAGGATCCATTTACAAGACAATAACTCCATCAGATCTAAATCAGACATCTGATTACCAGGACGGCACTTAATCCTGAACGGTAGGCATGATTCCATAACAGCAAACATGCAGATCTGAATGCCGCTTAGAAACAGAACGTTTCCGTGAGCGGAGTTAAGTTAGGATGCAAGTGGAACTAACTTGGGTTCACAGACTCGAACTGAATTATTAATTATCCTTTTTAATAATTATCCAAAAAATTGAAGTTTTTATTCAGAATCTCCTTCAAACTCTATTGGATAATACTGCACCACAAAAGTTCATGTGGACATGATTTAAGTTTATATTTTTGAGTTCTCGATCCTCGAATGATGACGTTCCGAAAACATTTCAGGTTCAGACACGCAGAAACGATTCACAAATTCCAATGCTCCAATTTACTTAACTTTAGACTGTGGGAGGAAACTGGACTCCTTACAGAAAGGGACCCAAACTGCCATTACCTCGGAAATCGGACCCAGGACCTCCAACTCCTAGGCGACAGTGTTACCCTCCCCAGGGGTGTCAATAAAGCAGTTATTACACGTGAACGTACTGAAGTGAAAGTTTTTGCCCCGTTCTTGAGTCGTATGCCCCAGGTGGGTTGTAGGTTAACGTTAAATGTAACATTTAAAATTCCTGATGAGTACAGAAACCCGTCTTGGGCCCTTGAGCAAGTCCCTTAACTCACAAACGAATCAAGTGAGAACTGAAACAGATATGATCCAAAAACTCTTCACATCCTTCTCATGAAGGAAAAAAGTTTTATATAATATAGCTTAATATCGTATTAGATCAGAATTCAAATAATATAAATGATTTTTTATTTTTATTTTTTTGGGGGGAGACAAATCTTCATCAGTCGAGAAATAATATTAATATTATTCATATGTAATCAATCATATGTTATTCATATAATAATAAGAAGAACATCAAATAATTCGATAATGATAGAAATATAATGAAAACAATGAAATCATAACGTTCATGTGAATTACAATATAATAATAACAACAATAATAATCATAATAATAATTTCTGCGATGATGGATAACTACTAAACTAATCATAAAAAGAATTATCATCATAATTATAACGGACAGCCAGAACGAAATATAAAATTAAAATAAAATGTTGTGGCTTATTCATCGCAAATGACAAAAAGCAGAAATCTTTACTCTTAATTCATGTCGGTCAGAAAACGACGGGCATCCTTGGACAAAACACGACCCTTAAAAACATTCAATCATTTCCTAATCGGATCAGCGGCGACCAAGAACATGTCATGGATCACTTCATTTTTTGCAAATGACAAAATTACAACCCTCTCAATTGATCACCGGTCAATGGAAATAATTTTTTCTATTGGATGGGGGCAACCGAGACGAGCTTTTACATCAGGCGCTGATGGACAGGGGCCCGGAGTCGACTTCTAAACTAACACACACACACACACACACCAAAAGATGAACCCCAAAGTGGGATTACAAATGAGGCAGATGTCCATTTATTTTGTCCGAGTGTTGCGTGTGATCTGCAGGGAGAAAGAAAAGTGCTTTTCTTTGCAGATGACATCGTTGCTTTATGCAAGTTCCACTCAGACATCTCAATCAATTATAACCACATTGTGCAGATTTTAGTCTTGTCTACTTATTGACTTATAGACCCCCCCCGTCCCCGCCCCCCTCCCATATCTCGTCGTAGTGTAAGGTAGTAACGGCGTGCTTTTAAGGGGGAGAGCTGCATCACTCTCGGTCCAGTACAAGACACATTTGCTTTGGCAAGCCAAAATATTAAACCTAAATTAAAAAGGTGGCCGTGTGTTGCTCGGCCGAATACCAGTAAATACTCTTCGTTAATAACCATTATTTTCTAGTGTTTCTTGTAAGGCTAAAATTGCTAATGCACTGAAAGTGCTCCGTGTTCTAACCAATAATCTTTACAAACGAGATGACCGATCAAGTGTCAGGACTCGGGCGCAACTTCAAAAGTGGCCAAAACTCAATCACAGGGGCCGCGGTAGCATTAAGCGCCCGACGCCTGGAGCACACAGGCTGGCACGCTCGAGAACCTGATGACTGGAGCAAGTCTCACCAATCACACGCCATTCTGATCGAGTTTGGATCGGACGCGGATGCTTTAATAGAGCACTTTCCTTCACACTTCGGTGAAAATCGGCACAAGGGGGCGAGAGTTGCCTCGTGCTAATGACATCTGACCTGTTTCTCTTATCGCAGCTCGTGCTTCTGTGTCTAATGAACTTATTTATTGATTTGCACCGGTTTGGGTCTCAGATTTTGGTCAAATGTCGAGCCAAGGGCTTTTTCTTCCCCCCCAAACGATCGGAGTTGGAACCAAAAACGAGTTCTTGGAATGATTTTTGGAACTGTTCCTTTTTTAAAAAAAATCCATAAAAATGATAAATTTGCTTCAAAAGTGTTTTTTAGACCTGTGATCTGATGTAATGAGATTCTCAAGTTTCTTTAACAAAGATTTTGCATCTATTTCGCTTTTTAACGTCACTTTAGGTCACATTGGTGACAGGAGGCCGTTCATCGCACAACTCACATCGAACGCACTCTATTTGTATCTTCAATTTGCTGTACATGCATGTTTTTGGACTGTAGGAAAGAAGGAAACGAAAGCACCTGGATAAAACCCACACAGACGAGGGGAGAACACGTCTGAGAATCGAACCCGGGACATGACACTGTGACACCGCGTCTCTTACTTTTAACAAAGATGAAAATGTTTGTTTGTTCCTTCATCTTTATTTTCGCTTTACGAGTCATAATCAGTTAATTTATTAAAACTCGTTTGTCACTTTTTCGGCTCCGTATGTTAAAACAATCCGACACTTTTGGGATCAAAGCAACAACAAAAACTTCAAAGAAACAACAAAGTTGTAAACAAAGTTCTGTTTACAATTTTCAGACCAAAATCATCAACTTGTCCCCACCAAGTAAAGAATTCATTTCAATGATAAACAAAATATAAAAAAATGCAAAATTGAATCAATTATGATCGTCACTTTTAATGAATTCAATAACAAGAATAAACCAAATGATGCATGATTGTTTGTTGTTTTAATAGTTATGATGTCACAGGTGACGTTTCGGCTCAGTCGAAATCCATCTGTATCGAAAATTACAACTAATGACATAAAAAATAAACACAAGAATAAATTGACGATGTAAGAAAACAACAATCAAACCAAACAAACATTCTAAACGCAGGACTGCGAGGAACACATGATGCACTTTTACTGACAATCTGATGTCAAATAATCTTAATTGTTCATTCTGAACTGGCTGTAAAAATAAAGATTCGATTAAACCGGATGTTTTATGAACCTTTTTAAAAATGTTTTCTTTGTTATTATAACGCATTTCTAATCCGAAAATTTATTTCATTAATTTTATTAAATAAAAAACATTCAACACAATAAGCTGGAAAGAACTACAAAGTGTTAAATATAAAGTATATTAATAATATTAAATAAACAAAACCAGTACAGATCGTGTTGATGAAAATATTAAACTGAACATTTTAAGCTTAAATTTGCTGTTTTGTTTAGAAATGCTGCCACCTAACAACAGAGAGAGAAACATTTTCATATTATTATTATTTTTAATAAATCTTAGAACATTGAGATTTTCACACAACAGAGAGAAAAATTAACAAACAAAAAGAAATCACAGCGATAGGAACAATATTATTATTAATAAATCCTCCTTTTATTCATATATTATTATAAATATTCTGATATAAATATTATAAGGAAACCCTGATAGTCATAAAAATGCTCATTAAAATATAATAATAATAATAATAATAATAATAATTCTGTGATTATAGTTACAAAAGAATTGTTAAAAAAAGAATGATAATGAAAATTCTTATTATTTTAAAACTATAATTATTGTAATAATAATAATTAAACAATATAATGATAAAACAATCATAATAATATTTTATATCCAGAATCATAATGCAATAATATTTTAACACTAGCTTAAAAATGTACAAACAATAATTACAATATTTGTTTTGTTTCCTTTCGTTGTGAATTAAATTATAAGTAAATTTTTATTTATTTTAACAGTTGTCACATTTCTAAAGGTTTCTAATGAGTCTTTAAAAGCAAAGATGGTTTCGACAGATTTTGCGATCGCTGTGGGAAAGAATAAATCATACTAATATAATACATATATATATAAAAAAACACAAATAAAAATGGTAATGAGCACTAGTTATTACTTTCTGTATTTATTTAAGTCGAGTAATTGGAATGAAGACTAAAGATCCAGTTTCATTTTGAAAAGTTAAATAAAGTTAAAATTCAGGTCCATATTTAATGCACTGAATCAGACGTAGTAAACGAAATAATCAGTTTTGGGAACTTATTCATATTTTACGTTAATTTACGTCTGAATTGAATTTTTTTTTTTAAATGTCTGGCTTCGTATACTTTTGTTTATTTATACTTTTTATTTACTGACTGTATTTCATGTTTATTTGCAATTTCGATCCTCTGCATGTCCTGCACATGACGCAGGTTTTCTAAACCATTGCAGCCGCCACTAGTGCTCGTACAGGAGCGAGTTGCATCATGGTCAGTGATAGCGTCCGATATAACGAGGACACCAGAGCTGACAGGAGACGGGCCAAACATCGGCGCTAAAAGGAAAACGATAAAGAAAGCTAAAAGGAAATCATTACCAGCTCGTGATATCCAGACTCGGCGTGAATCAATTCATTTTAAATTGCCCTGTACATTTGCGCAGAAGCAGCCTTGATATAATAAAAGGCTAATAGAGACAGGTGCAATTGTGTTAGTGAGGTCTCAGGTTCCTCCAAAACAAAGGTTAAAGGAGAGAGAGAGAGAGAGAGAGAGAGAGAGAGAGACGGGTGGAAGGTGGAGGGATTGGCAAGAGAAAGGAAGAGAAGATAGCTGGACTTTCAATATTAATTAACTCCTCCCAGCGACGACTCTAGCAGGCTTTCATCGCACAGCAGGAAACCAAGCAGGACTGAAACAGGAAGTGGGATTGGGATCCGTGTGCTAAACGGAGGTTGAGGTTTAAAAAAAAAAAAAAAAAAGGCATCGCTAAACATCCTTCTAACGGTCACATCTTTTCCTGTTAAGTCTCCCAGGAGCGCTGAAGAGAAATGACACCCGACTCCGACTCTGTACACGCGTGTTGGAACAAGGGAGCCACGTGCCGTCGGCGCCCGCGGGACGAATGAAACTTCGTGAACGGGATTAGCCGTGGCGACTGGCGTCTTTACACCCGGACGGAAGCCGGGCCGAGTTTCAGAGCCGAAGATACACAAGGATGTACAAGAGGCTTCGAAACTTGCTACGGAAGCTCCGTGAAATTCATTAAAACAGTGAAAGTCTTTTCGTTTCACCTGGAACCCGGACTGACTGTTGGCACGTTCACTTTCTGGTGAAACGCCGTATAAACGATCGACTTTTGTGGATATTTTTCACCGGTACATTTTAATTCAGGTAAAAGGTCTGAGGTGGTCAGGTAGCGGGTTGATGGAGAGAGAGAGGAGGGGGGGGGGGCACATAAAACCCCGGCACTCAGGCTTCATAAACTAACTAAATAAATAAACAAATAAAATAAAACAACAGCCGTCCGACACGACAAACTACTCAGAGCCGCCCGGCACAAACACTCCAGCAGCAATCCAGTAATGGATACGTCCTCGGCTCCACGATTGGTCCAAATGTTTTCATACAATAATTGAATTCTGGAACACTTTTACAAAGCAAGTGTAATCAATTTTAATTAGCTGAATTTTTTTTCTCTTCTTCTTCTTCTTCTCTCTCCTCCAATCGCATAAAGTTTAATGTAGCGCCATCGATCTCCTTTGTTCTTTAATGCAGCGCCGCTTTCCTGTAATTTGAAGCGTTTCTTTTTTTTCTTTTCTTCTCCGACTACTTTTACAGTCAATGATGACATTCAGTGACAGTCTTACACACTCGCACACACTCCGTCACATCAGCCTGGCTCGTTCCCTTACCAGGGACATTTGTCCGTTTGTCGATGGGTGTTCGCAGACTGATGCCACTTCCTGTCCCCGGCGGCGTCCTGACCCCCCCCCCACCCCCCACCCACCACACGTCCGGAAAGCTTTCAATTGTTTAACTGCATCGGCTGGATGATGAGTTAAAATGTTCACTTAGTGGATCATGGTGGCTTATGTACACACATATACACTAAACACCAGTCCATCTAACCAGTCCATTCCAGTTAGTCCAGGGCCTTAACCACTGGGTAACTGGTTCAGGGCTTTAACCACTGGGTAACTGGTTCAGGGCCTTAACCACTGGGTAACTGGTTCAGGGCTTTAACCACTGGGTAACTGGTTCAGGGCCTTAACCACTGGGCAACTGGTTTAGGGCTTTAACCACTGGGTAACTGGTTCAGGGCCTTAACCACAGGGCAACTGGTTCAGGGCCTTAACCACTGGGTAACAGGTTCAGGGCCTTAACCACAGGGCAACTGGTTTAGGGCTTTAACCACTGGGTAACTGGTTTAGGGGCTTAACCACAGGGCAACTGGTTCAGGGCTTTAACCACTGGGTAAATGGTTCGGGGCCTTAACCATTGGGCAACTGGTTCGGGGCCTTAACCATTGGGCAACTGGTTTAGGGGCTTAACCACTGGGCAACTGGTTCAGGGCCTTAACCACTGGGTAACTGGTTCAGGGCCTTACCTACTGGGCAACTGGTTCAGGGC
>JAOTRQ010000011.1:347140-363111 GCA_028565875.1 Hoplisoma paleatum | reverse complement strand
CGATTATTAGTCGATTAGTTGAAAGAAATGACGACCACTGGTCGACCAGCAAAATCCTTGGTTGTGGACAGCCCTAGTTCTGTCTGATTCCAGCTCTTTATCTTAATACATTGAGACTTTGTGGTGCCTCTATTTAGGCAAAACCATCTATCCAACCAACCATCAATCCATCTATCCAACCAACCATCCATCCATCAATCCATCCAACCAACCAACCAACCAACCAACTAACCATTTAACCAACCATCAATCAATCCATCCATCCAACCAACCATCCATCCCATCCATGCATCCAACCAACCAACCAACCAACCATCCAACCAACCATCCAATCAACCATCAATCCATCCATCCAACCAACCAACCTTCCAACCAACCATCAATCCAACCAACCAACCAACCAACCATCCATCAATCCATCCACCCAACCAACCATCAATCAATCCAACCTTCCAACCAACCATTAATCCAACCACCCAACCATCAATCAATCCATCCACCCAACCAACAATCAATCCATCCATCCAACCAACCATCAATTAATCCATCTATCCATCCAACCACCAACCATCAATCCAACCAACCAACCATCCATCAATCCATCCACCCAACCAACCATCAATCCATCCATCCAACCATCAATCCATCCATCCATCCAACCAACCATCCTTCTAACCAAACATCCATCCATTCGAAGATTCTCACCACTTGCAGCAGAGCCAGGTAACCAGCGCCCACGTTGTCGAAGTTGATCTTGACGTTCTTCCAGCGCACTTCGGTGTAGTTCTGTTCCATCAGCGCAATGCATTCGGACTTGTTGTTCACTTCGTTCAGCTCGAATATCGCCCCCGCCGTTTGGTTATAGCAGAAGTGGTATTTGCCGGCAAACAAGTTGACCCCCATGATACTAAAAATCAGCCAAAAGATGAGGCACACCAGCAACACATTCATAATGGAGGGGATGGCGCCCACCAAGGCGTTGACTACCACCTAGAGCAAAGGACAGACAACTCGGCGTAAGGATCCAAAACATGAAGACGTACACAATCACGAGCTACATATAAACACGTGTTTAGAACCCGTACACATTTGTGTGGCACTTCACATGTTTCGGTTCTACTCCAGGGAATCATAAATATACTTATACCAATATTTGTAAAAAGAGCTTCATTTGGTAAAACCATTACTTGAATTATTAGTGTATAAGTAATTAATGTTAATGACCGAATGATGTTAGCTATTACTAATTATCATCATTGTTGGCCTTGTCTGATGTTGAACTGTCAACAGTGTATTATGGACGGTGCAACATAACGTTTAAGCTTCAAAGCTTTGATTTGAACTTTATTCTTAATCAAGAATCTTAGGATTGTCACTCATTATTCGCAATATTTATTATTTAAATTTTTTTTTTAAAAATTATTTTTATCAAATCATGATGTACCAGACTGTCAACGCATGCCATACAAATGAGCAGGGCTGACCTAACACACACACACAACTAAAAATCCATAGCATAACCTCTTCCATCACCACCCAAACCCCCCGTCATTTTAAAATCACACACGCAAGCAGAACTATCAAGATCGTATATAAACCCCACAGCTATGCTCCCTTCAAACCCTTCTCCCAAGCCCCGTTCAGGATCCCATCCACCAGCGCTGTGTTTTGCTGACCGAGCTGAGCATGCAGATTTCTCACCGTATTCACATCGGAGCCATTTTCCCTCCTTACAGAGCAGAATGTGATGCTACAGCGAGGAAGGGAGCCTCCTGACAAACACGCCCCTCTGATTCTTATTTAGTAAATCGTAAGTTGGACTTGCGATCGGAAATAAAAATAACAGCAGAGTGTTTAAATTCCATCCCTTCAGGAACGAGTTGTCAGGAGAACGGCTCGGATTTTGTTTTGAATGTCAGGCCGTGGTCGGACTCACGAGAATGATAAAGGAAGGGAAAATGGCTTCAGACATGTGAGAATGTGCACTGGCAGTTGAACAGGACATGCGTGTTACATGGCATCACTGCGCAAACTTAAGAACAGTTAAAATGTATAAATAAATGAATTAGGAGAGGCACCAGCACAGAGAGATTTTACAGTTTCATTCAGAAATGTATGTAAGACTCCAGGAGCGATACCTAAGATGCCTAAAATGATTTTAGGCATCTAAAATCAAAAATGCTAGCAAGTGCTAGCTTCAGAGAAACCAATTGGATACTGATTCAAACTCAAAACATAAATGTTATTTATTTATTTATTCTCTTTTTTTGGTAGCGGAGGATGGTCTAATTTCTCACCTCTCTGCGCTGCTGTCTCCGTGTCAAGTCATTTATTCATTTTTAACTTTATTTTTGTTTCAGTCTAGACAAAATGGCATTTCAAATGCTAAACAAAGACACTACGTAGATACGTATCATCAATGTAGGAATATAACTACACGACTTATTATATTTAACAAGAGCCACAACGAACTAGAAAAAAAAGCTTAAGAATTTTGACCAATTCCATCAATTAAATTGTCATCGAGACTCATATATTGGTTTGGGAACACGACAGAGACGATGCTGCCCCGAGCGAGTCTTCATGCGCCACCCAAAAATGACACGCTTAATAGCTTTCATCTTTAATTAAATATAGAAAAACATCATTAAAATTATCATTAAATCAATCTGACAATCTAAATACATTCCAAAATAGTAACTTCTGGTGTACGTAGAAATTAAAATCTTCAATTGTTTTATTCAAATAAGTCATTTTTGGGTCGTTTGGATATTTTATAAAGTGACATGATTTGAAAAAAATAAACAGGCAGGCAGATTTCGAGGCACAGCAAGTCAATTGCTACCAAGTTTTTAAGCATCTCTCTGGTCTAGTGGGTCCAGTCTCCCAGTTTCACCACTTCTAACAGGAGACATCGTGCCATGTCCCTACGAGTGCCATGCTTTGAATAAAACCGCCAACTACCGGCAAGTTGCCTGGTCGATTTCCTAAGCTTCTGTTTTGACTCATAAAGAGTCCGGAATCCGACCGTGGTGTCTGTTGTGAATGAACAATCCCACATTTTAAAGATACATTTTTATTTCCCGAGTCGACAGAAGCTTAGCAAACGTCCTCATCTCACACCCACTGCAGTGTGTGTGTGTGTGTGTGTGTGTGTGTGGTGTGTGAGGCTCTCTTATATTCAGTCCCCACGAACAGATCCTGGACAAGCCAAGAAAGATGAGGTGCGACTTTTAGCAGGTTGAGAGAGAGGGGAGGGATGGAGGGATGAGGAGGGTTTGCTTGTCGGGGAGGGTAAAAGAGGAGAATATGAGGAGTTCGAGAGGAAGTCAAGAGAAAAGGCAAGAGAAGCTCAATGCAACCAGTCCAGGGGTCGAGGACGGAGGGACTGAAAACAGCGACAACAACCAGGCACCACCGCTCACACCACCCTAGCTCGAAAGAGCCTGTGCTCCCTCCTGTCTGTAGGGGAGGGGAGGGGGGATAGAACGATGTGTCAGATGTGACCAGTGGGATGTGGATCTGATTGGATCACGTGTCGCACTAATAACCCTGTGCACGGTGCGATTGGAGGATGGTTCTGTGCTGCTGGTTGTTCTCTTGACAGATGTAAAAGGGAGTGGAGTCAGTGGGGGAGAGAGGGCGGATGGAGGAAAAAGGGGTCTCGCTATTAAAATTAATAAATAATCATAAAAAGAAGAGGTTGAGAGAATCAGGCCAATTCTTGAGACGTTCCGAATTTTTTCTTCTATGTTTAAAAGATGTCACAAACTGATATGAAGCCGCTTTACTTATTTAACTGATAACCGACAAATAAACGATTGTTTGAATTGAGTCTTTACAGCGCAGCGCTTCAAACAATCGTCAAAGCAGTTTTACAAATAAACTGGTCAAAACACCAAGCCCTGCTATAGCGTGTTCTAACCACATGCTATAGATGCTACATAATCATGTTGCTTCGTAAGTCTTCGCTAAGGTTGCTCGCTACTATCGTTCTTGTTTCCATTATTTGTGCACAGATCAGGCAGAACATTACGACCACCGTCCTAATATTTCCTTAATGTTTTACTTCCATTACATCCAACTTTCAGAAGCAGGATTATTTGCTTAGGAGATGCTCAAACCTGCACCCAACTAAACAGGCCAATGCTCAGATTTGTTTAGAGTTATGTAACCTAAATCTAAACAAATGTGCTTCTCACTATATCCATAATTGAACAGGTTTAACTGAACTAAAAATGCTGAGAGGATTATTCCTGCATACATTTTAAATCTGCAGACATCTTTATCCAAAGTGTCTTACATTACAGGGACAGGTGTACAGTCTGAGAAACAGAGGGTTGAGGACATCGCTCAAGGGCCTAACATGAGCAACCAGAGGTACCAAAGGTAGTCCAAAGCTTTAACCACTAGATGATTTGATAATTGAAGATAAACCGTGTGAAACAGATACTTATAAATATCCGTTTCTATTTAATCTATTGATCGTACTGTTTGTCGTATTGTTGTGCACTTTCACAAATATGTCTCCAATCTAGCTGAAATAAGTCTAATAATGATATAATAAAAATAATACAATAATAAGTCACACGTTTATAGCGCCTTTCACAAAACCCAAGGTTGCTATAGTGACCATAAAACCTCGCTGACTTGACAGGTCATTCATGATCAGTTTGTCGGTTATCGGCTAAATAAATACGGCAAAACTTGCATCATCAAAAACGAAATCTTCATAAACTATAATACATAATAACCACTGAATCTAGACATTAGAGCGTATTTTGGGTTTGAAAGCATTTTGTGGAATTTCCAGCTGTATCGCGACACAATCGTGGTTGCTTTAAAAAATAATAATAATAATAATAACAAAGAAAAAAAAGATCCCCCTGGTATGGCTTTGGCATTTTTTGTTGCTTGTTTCTTTTGCTCTTTGTTTGAATCAGTTCTAGCATGCTGTAACTGTTGAATGGGCATGCAGGATCAGCTCTATAGCTTTTCTTACCCTCATCCCTTCAAACCGTGACAATGCTCTGAGCGGTCTCAAGGCCCTGAGTGTCCTGAGTGATTTAATGGGCCCTAGATCGGAGAAGCCCAGCGCATTAGCTATAAGGGTGACTATAGACACCTACACAGAAACAGAGAAGCAAAAAAAGGATCCAGACTGTTAGATGGACAAAAAAGGCTCTTTCGTGGACGACGGTGGTCCGAGAGCTGCTTGAATGTAGGTCAGACAGACAGACGTATATATCGGACAGGTATATACATATATAATGACGTTTTATACATGTATATATCCTTTAGTAGGGGTTTTATAAGTCTGTCAAGGCAGCAGAACGGGGCCCCCAAAGCCCCTGGTTAGTTTTGGCGAGTCTGCTGGGATCGGCTTCTTTCGACCTGTGAAGGAAACGTTTGATTTGAAAAGAAAGACAGAAAAGCACCAGACACACGACTGTTTTGGGACCTTCGGGGGCACAAGCTGGGCAGGAAGGCTTTAGGACAACTTTTTTTGTCCCCTGGAGATGTGAAACAAACAAACAAACAAACATACAGACAAAACAAAGACTCGACAGATTACAAGAACCTTACCCTTGCCCTTCTAACATTGTCTCTCCTTGTCGCTCTCAGCTGAGGCATAAAATCCCATACAATTTAAGACAGACATATTAATGGCACCTAAGAGAAAGAATACAGGTAGACATGTATAGATTTATAGCAGGTTTCCAGTCACATCCATCTCACAGAATTCACAAGGACTCAAAACGACCACACCCATTCAGGGGTAGCGTAAGGGACGGGGGACGGGGGGTCACCTCACTGGATGACAAAATAATAATAATAATAATAACAATAAAGAAACAGAAGCCCTGTTAGTCTCTGCGCCATCACGGCGACGTCCCTAACAAACCCCGGATGAGATGCTGATCTTTTCGATTTGAGACCCTCTACATAAACACATTGGTGTTTATGTTTAATAATAAACACCAGACCTCGAGTTTATTATTCAATCATCAGGCCCAAAACACCAATGTGCACGGATCAGCATGATACTATAAAAAATCAGGGCTGGAGTTTCTTTCTAAAAGAAATACAAACATATTTTAACACGACATCTAAAGTCACAGGGATCTGAGGAAGGTGGAAGCTTTATTCTACTTTAATCTACAACTTTACATTTACACTTTCAGCAACCGACTGAAATAATTACGACGGAACTTTGTTTAGAGCAAATGGGGGTTTAAGGCTTTTCTCAGGTGTCCAACTGTGGTAACTTGGTGGTTATGGGGCTTGACCTGGGACTGCCCCAACCGGGACCTACTTGCTGTGGGGCGACATTGCTACCAAAATGAAAAGAGAATAAAATTCCTGAAGATGATTGTAAGAGGGCCCACAGTGTTGTAATCTGATCTCCAGCTCAGTAACTTATCCAGTAGTCACTGACTGAGCGGCTCTCCTGGCAGCCTCGGTCGTCCCCTGGACTTTTCAGTCTGATGGTTCCAATCCCTTCTAAGATGACGATCAGCGTTCAAAAATGTTTTTTGGAGACCATAAAGCTTTCACCTTTGTACACGGGTTAAACAGTGGCAGCTAATGGTCACCTTCAGTCTCAGTGCGAGGCCCTAGAGGGCCCCTGTAGGCAGGGCCCGCGGGCCCCTGAGCCAGATGAGACCTCGCCCATGTCACACCTCATCTGGCCATCTTTACAAAACTAAAGCATTAAAAGAGGAGGGAATACTTTTTACTGAACACGTCTCACCAAATCAGCTCCGATTTTGATAGAGAACGCTCTCGCCTGGGTTTGTCAGTAACACCCCCCCGACATTTTTTTCGGTGAAGGGAACCCAAATCTCATACCGAACCCAAATCTCCAGGTAATGGGACCCGGGCCGAGTCTCTGGAGGAGACTGCAGGGAGCGCCGCGTCCTGCTGTAAGGTGCTTAAATAAGAAACAAGGTCAGGATATTATACAGTGCAATCATAAAACAACACATCAGAATACACACGTTACACACGATACACACGTTACAAGATCATTTTGTATCGATATACACAAATGCTGTCAGATTAGGGACTCTTGTTGGACTCCGCTATGCTTGAATATCGTTAATAATTATTGTTAGAATGTAACTGTACTTGAATATCGTGATGCTGCTGCTGCTGCTGTTGTCGTTGTGCTATATTTGACTCAAATTTATGCATTTCTGACTTTCATTATGAATATTCAAGCATGTCAGAGGCACACAGGGGTAAAATACGGACAGAATGAACGATCAGTTCTTCTTGCTCATCGTCTCCGCACAACATTAAACTTTATTTATTTTTAATTATAATCACGAAAACTTGTTCGGACGACTTTTGCCCAACACAGTCACACCTCGTGCCAACAAACTTAAACTCGATGTTATAAAACATATTCATGTACAGAGATGCACATTATATTGACATTTCCAGCATTTAGACACTTTCTCATATAAAGTGGCTTCACAACACTGCCTGTTTATCAACTCCGAGAGTCGTTCGTACGAGGTGCGTCTGTGTGAGGCCGAACATAAAACCAGCACGTCAACACAAACCAAAATCAGAATCTTACTTACGTCCACGATGAAGAAGTCCAGCCAGCACCAGGCGTTGGTGAAATATTTCACGAAGCCGTACGCGACCCATTTCAGCAGCATCTCCAGGATGAAGATGTAAGTAAACACCCGGTCAGCGTATTCCAGAATGATACGGACGGTTTTCCTCTGCTCGATGTAAACGTCCTCAAACGCCTGTGTGACGACGAATGATTCAGCAAAATGAACTCATAACATTACAGAATGAACACAAAGGTCATGGGTTTGATCCCCAGGTACAATGGGGATATATAAACCTACACATATCTCGTGTAGGTTTAGTGGGATCAGCGGTTCGTACTGTCACCTCGCCGCTAGAGGTGTTTGTGTTTGTGTGTGCGCGCGTGTGTTTATATATGTGTATGCATATGTATATATGTATGTGTGTGTGTGTGTGTGTGTGTGTGTGTGTGTACTCACTAGCGCTCCACTGCTAAGCAGAATCATGAAGATGATGAGGGTTTCAAACCAGTTGTGTTCCACGATGAGGTAGCAGGTCTTTCTGAGGTACCACCAGTTCTTTCCCCAACCCTCAGTGATGGAGACGTCACAACACTTGTACCGGGCGACACAAGCTGAAACACCAGCAAGTAAACAACTCAACAAAATGTACTCGCTTATACTCACTTCTACTCAACTAGGGTACTGTAGTATTGAGAGAATGAAATCGGTCAGTGTGTGTCCTTGTCTGTGTGTGTGTGTCTGACTATCTTTGTGTCTGAGTGTGTCTCTGTGTGTGGCGTATGTGTGTGTGTGTGTGTGTGTGCTTGTCTCTGTCTGTTTGTGATTGTGTGTGTGTGTGTGTTTGTCTGTCTTTCTGTGTGTGTGTGTGTGTGTGTGTGTATTGTACCATCTGTCCAGCAGGCGTCCGGATCCAGATATTCCTCGACAGCCTCGACCACTACAGCCTCCTCCACCTCGGGTTTAATATCAATGGTGCTTCCTTCTGATGAGCTGCTGTCATCCAGCTAATCGAGAGGAAGCCAGTTACATCACGTTGTGTTAATCAGCCCAAAGTAAACGCACAACTCTATCACACAAACCGGCATCGCCACGGTTACGATTTCTACAGTTCCAATCGCTTATTGAAAAGTTTAAACACATCATAACGATCTGTATACCTCAGAAAATACCTCACACAAATATCTGATTCAATGCTATAATAAAACGATTTATAATAAAAATAAACTTTCTTCCTCTTAAAGCTTTGCGCGTTCAGAAAGTTACATTGAATCGATTCCATGATCTACATCTATGCTCTACATTTTAAAATCTAAATCGTAAAATCCGATCTTATTATCGTTTATTTCCATGAATCAAGTCATAAAATCATCCGAGCGCAGTTTAATACACACAAATACAATAAAGCTATTTTATATTTCACCAGGAGGTGGCAGTAAACGACGCACAGTTCAAGCCAAAGAGTTCTTTTAGTGTTTAGTTCGGAACCTATTTTAAAAACCTTTAAACCAAAACCTCTTTAAAGACAAAAGAATTCAATGGTGTTTGGTATGTTCTCTACAGGTATGAAACAGGTTTTAGTTTTTTTTAATGTTAATTTTGCTGAAGTTTTCAGCTCTTAATCGAATCGTCTCCATCGTGTTTTATAATAAATTTAAAATAAGTTAAGATCACCCGAACCCGACACCAGTTTCGTTGCCAAATTTTAATCGTTTAAGAACAAAATGATAAAAAAAATACAAATATTTATAAAATAAATGTGAATAGTTGAATGTGAGCGGTTCAAATAATATCGGGATGAATATTCGGAATTCGCTAATTCTGGCCCTTTTACCCCCAAGTTTTAACCCCCCCTTCCTCCCCCGACATAAATCAAACACTATTATATTGTAATATAAGCGTTTTCGTCACTCACTCCGTCTTTGCTGCCCTCGGCCTCGGACTCGCTGCTGAAATCTTCTGTGTTCAGGTTCTCGAAGTCGGACTCACCGGCGGCGATGGGTACGCACACGGTCAGGTTGGGGTTGTGTATGAAGGACATGTGATCCTCGTCGATCATGTACTTGCCCACGCTGCTCCCGATGCCGCTGGTGGTGCCGTTGGCGTCCTTCTGATAGTCCAGCTCGCGGGTCAGGTCTGCGTGGTTGGCGATGCAGTTCAGCTTCTTGTCGTACATGTCGTCCAGGGGCTTGGCCTCGTCCACCGCCTGTCTCCGCAGGACGGCGGCCATCAGCTGTCGCGCTTTTGCCTTGATCCAGGCGATGCCGAACTTGATGCGGTTGACCGAGATCTGCAGGTTGTTCATCTCTCCGTCGTCGTCGGTGGCCGCCAGATTATCAGCGCTGAATGAGCTCAGCAACAAAGCAAGGAACAGATTCAGCACCTATAAACACGCAGGAACGGGTTATAAACATCCCACACGTGTGTTTGTGTACATATCGGATGCATAAATCCACTTTAAGATGTAAAATATCACTTTAAAAAATAAACGTGTCACCCCCTAAAAGACTGGAAGACTCACCACCAGGTTTCCGATGACCATGACCATCATGAAGACGATGAGACACATGGCCTGACCTGCCACCTCCATGCAGTCCCACATGGTCTCGATCCACTCGCCACACAGCACACGGAACACGATGAGGAACGAGTGGAAGAAGTCGTTCATGTGCCAACGGGGGAGCTCGCAGTCCTGAGCGATCTTACACACGCAGTCCTTGTAGCTCTTCCCGAACAGCTGCATGCCCACCACGGCGAAGATGAAGACGATAATGGCCAGGACCAGGGTCAAGTTGCCCAGAGCGCCCACAGAGTTCCCGATGATCTTGATCAGCATGTTGAGGGTGGGCCACGACTTTGCCAGCTTAAAGACTCGCAGCTGAGGGCGACAAGTACGCAAGACTCGTTATGTGCTCCCTCTACAGGCGACTCTCTCCAACTGCATTAAAGACTCTTCGCTATAAAGCCATGTTTACCAGTCGGAAGGATCTGAGCACCGAAAGTCCCTCCACGTCCGCCAGTCCCAGCTCCATCAAGCTCAGACTCACGATGAAGCCGTCGAAGATGTTCCAGCCCTCCTGAAAATAGTAATACGGATCCATGGCCACCAGCTTGGCCACCATTTCTGCCGTGAAGATGCCCGTGAACACCTGAAAGAGACAAACTAGTGTTTCAGAAGCTTCCGTGGTCCAGATCTCGGAGTCCCATCTCTTACACAAGATGCTATTTATCGTTAAACCAGACATGTCGAACCCTGTCCGTCTGATCTCTCGTCAAACCAAAAACGCCAAAGTCAAGATATTTTAATTCCTGCAGTAACTCTGGCAGAATTTACTGCGACGTCTCTCGGTAATAAATCTCTCGGGTGCCTGGAGGCCAGGATGTATGAGTCACACCCTGTCATTATTAACCTCCAGAAAGTAGCGCGGCAGCATCAGCGTCTGCACACGGACCCAAACACCATCACTATTTTAGTCCAGGTACCAAAAACACGCATAAAAAGCACAAATATAATATTCCTGCAAATTTAAGTTTCCATCACTTACAAGTTTATGCTGAACACTCAGGCAGACACAAGTGAAGTCGAATCCTGGACACAATTTTCAAGTACCGTATTTATCGGACTGTAATGTTTTAATAAATCTGATGCGTCTCTGTTCTAATATTTCAGTACCACTTTGTTTAAGCTCTGATGTGGCTGCACCGGTTGTTGGATTGTTGGAGGATTGTTTACAGTTCCTGTATTCAGGACCTGTATTAATTCGCTTTCTCACCGTCTCACTAGTGAACTCACCGTGAGGATGTTCTGGTTTTTGAACTTGTGTTCTGTTCCCCCCGGTTTCTCTTTTATGTCACGTTTTTGCTCTTTATAATAAAACCGCTTTTAGTTTTTATCCACAAGCTCCTGATCTCAGTCTGAAACTGTTATAATCTGTTGAATGAAAATATAACATTAATATTGCGTTCACTGATCCGGGGCATCTGGTATGTAAAATGTTACGATCTGGAGCTAGGGTAGAGAGAAGCATAAACTAGAAACAATAAAACATTGGATCCCAGGATGCGGATTAAATAACGACTTTTATTTACGTCGCAAATGCCACAAGAAATAAACTGACGTGTCCGCGCACAACGCGACTGTAAAAAACACGTGACGGACGGTGTGCGGATTCGAACTCGGGTCCGGAGCTCGATTGACTGCAGGTAACGTCACGCACCACTCGATCGTCCTGCTGAAACAACAAAAGAAACAATGAAAAAGTAGGGGGCGTCTCCCTATCAGGGAAAACCACAAACGCCAATGGGTATCACGATCGCCGGCTTAATCGGAAGCTATGGACAATTAAAACACGCGATAGGCGAAATTGAAAAACCGAAGGAAGACAAGCAGGGTGCGGATAAAATAAAGAACGCGCACGATGAACGCCAACACGGGCTAACTAATCAAAACAAAAGAAATCCAGCGCGAGGGCTGACAACCACACTGCCTTGCGCGCTGTCCCTAAAACAAAAGCATCTACTACCTCCTACCTTTCGATAGGTGTTCTCCCTCGACCATAAGTCCCAGGAGTACCGGTACCCACTATACGTACGGATCTACCTAGAAGACGCCGGTGTCACGGTAAAGCTTCGCTAACTCTACGGTGTGTGTGTTGGGAACTTCAAAATCATTCTAGTACATGCTTGAAATCGCGAACTCCTTAAAACACTGCCGCGGGGCGCGCCGCATCACGGTGCCTTAAATCCAGTCAGACAGCTGATGTGAATTCGTCTCTAATTATCTGACGTACCGCGGCTAGACCCCCTGTCTCTGCAGAGTCAGGTCGGGACAGCTGCCTAACATAAAACACGCGGATCTCCACCCCGATGAAAGCCTAACACACTCGGATGTGTGTATGTGTGATGAACGGGGTCTAAGGCGCTTACCAGGTTACCCACAGACAGCACGTGTTCAAAATGGGGGGTCATGGGGTGATGCTCCATGGCCATGAAGAGTGTGTTGAGGACGATGCAGATGGTGATGGCCAAGTCCACAAACGGGTCCATCACGATCAGGTTGACGATCTCCTTGATCTTTACCCACGTGGGGAAGCACTCCCAGATGAGGAAGGTGTTGGCAAACTTGTACCAGCATGGCGGGCACTTCCTCTGAGATTCCTCCAGCTCTGCAGAACAAAGACAAGGTTGCACATCGTGACACAGCCCTCCCTATTTGTCTGGGCCCGGGTTTGTCCAGGGCCTGCTAGTGGCTCGATACGTACATGACGGTTCACGGCCTCCGATTAACCAGGCTGCAGGTACATGCTAGCTAATCTCGGGAGGTTGTGAGGTAACAGTGCTACCCACCGAAAGCCAAATACAGGCACACACAAAGGGTCAGTATCTTGAACCAGAACGCATGTCTTTGGACTGTGTGAGGAGTCATATAATCTGTCGATGCTACCCTGTCCACATAGTTTTGGTTCGAAAAGTGCAAGTCTGACAAGTCTGATTTACGCGTAACATGATGCGAGAAAACCACGGTTACCCTCGACTAATGTGTTGGTGACGCTCATGACGCTGTTGGCTCGTTCCTTGTGGCCGAAGGAGGCGTTGAGTTGGTCCATGGAAACCATCAGAGATCCGGAGAGCTTCTTCTTGATCTCAATGTCGGTGGTCGGCTGTGATGGAGGGAGGGAAGGATGGAAAGAGGGAGGGAAGAGGGGGGGGGGAGAAAGCACTCGGGTTAAAGCATCTAAAGCATCTTACAAAACCACAGGACGTAAGACCGGACTCACAGGACGTAAAACATCTCGAGGGACACGCGGATGTCGTAGGTTTTTTTTTTAAATATCATTTTGCGGTCAGTCAAAAATACAGTTGAGGACAAAAACACGAAGGTTTGGTGAGTCGGGAGGAGACGAGGAAGATTTGATTTCTCCTTCACAGAGACTGATGCACAGCACTGTCTGGAAGAAGCTGCTAAATTACAAGTTGATTAAATCAGCCCACAAAAGCATATTCTCTCTCTCTCTCTCTCTCTCTCTCTCTGTCTGTCTCTCTCTCGGTCTCAGAAGCCTCCATGTTTATTGCCAGAGGGGCAGCAGTTAGCGTGCATCAGCATGCACTCAGAATCAAGAAGAGTCAGAGAGAAAACATAATATATGGAACAAATCCATCAGTCCGTCTGCATGCGGCAGTCAGACAAACTCGGTAACTAACATGCTAGCTAAAAGTCAGGAGGGGCGGGGTGGATTAAAAACAAACAAACAAACAAACAAACAACGTCACGTGGAGATTCGAAATTAATCATAGCGATAAACGAAGAAGAAAAAGAAAAAACTTTCCGTCGTGAAGAAGAAAGTAAAGAATTCTTCGTGAAAAAGAAAGAAGCTATTTTGTTTCAGGGTCATAGCGAGCGAACCGGGTGTAACACAACACAACACACACACACACACACACACACACACAACACACACACACACACACACACACAATACAAGCACAGTCACGGACAGTATTATTAGAACCCCGGTTATTGATTAAGGCTGGGTCAATACCACTTTTTTTTTAATGTCTGACACCGATACCAATCCCTCATCCAGCAGACGGTTTTATCCAAAGTGACTATAACAATCACAACTGTACACAATTTTCTGACCCGCTCGTGGCTAAGGGCCTCGCTCAGGGGTCCAATAATGGAATAATGGCAACTGGCTGGCAGTAGAATGGAACTTGAATCAGTTACCAATAAGTTAATTTATTTTACGGTGCTTCAGTTAGGGGGCGCTAAAGCAAGACTGTATAATGTATTATTGATTTGGTGTAGTGTTTGTGCCGGATACCCTTCCTGACGCAAATCTTTCTAGTGTGGAAAAACCCTGTTCATTTTTTTCCCCATCGCAAACCCCTTTGGTTAGCTCCGTAACCCTATATATGGGCATAAACATAAACAACATGGAGCTGACAACACTTCAGTGGTCCTTAATTTTATTTACATTAAATGTTGTTTACAAAGCAACAGTAACAGTCAGACTGGATCAGATTTGACTTTGACCCCCCCCTCCAATGTCTGATTTAGTAATGTGGTCCAATACCGGACCGGATACTGGACTGACCGATCAGGCAGAACATTACGACCACTTTTGTAAATATATTGTGTGGGTCCGTCTGTAGCTGCGCTGCATTGTGTTTGCTCACAGCTATCAAAACAGTAACTTCAGCATTAACTTCTATAACACACACACATACAAAACCACACACATATAAACGCACACAGACCCGCACATTGTCGTGGATCATCATAAAGCAAGATGTGCATAACCACACATTACTACACATCTGGGATCCAGAGTGGGAAACACCTAAAACACAGCTTCAAACGTTTAAGTGCTTGGACACACACCGACACACACACACCGAAAGAAGTGGGATCTTAAAGTCTATCTTACATTAATGGATCTGAAAATGCATTACAGTCTCCGTTTCTAAAAGCAATGCGCTAGTTTCGAGGAGATGATCGGACCAGGAGGCGTGGACGGACACTGACACGTTTAAACACCAGAACATGTTTAAAAGGGCCGAGACGACCGACACACATATACACACGTGCCTGTGTCACATGCAGAGATGCAGACTCGAAAGGAAAAACTCGATATGTGCTGCATTCATTCATTCACCTGTGCTCAGTTCTGCGTGTGTACGGTTGTGAACGGTCAAAACACAAAGTGTTCACACAAGTGTTTAGTGTTACTCTACTTATTTCCTTTGATACATTTCGATAACAAAAGTCTCGTAGTTCATATTTACATTTTTCTGCTTTTAGTAAATGTGTTGCAGGGTTCGATAGTAGCAGGGTTTCATTAGCAATTACATTTCCATTTTCTGCATTCTGGACTCCTGGACGTCCATCACTGAGCTCTTATGTTGTCGTCATAGCTTAAGAACGCTCACGTCTTCTAATCAGAGGATATTAGCTGTTGAGATTTTTACACTTTATTCCCCGGAAACTTTAGAGTCGGAGTCTTTAGAGCTGTGAGTCGGAGTCCTTGTATGTAAAAGTTTTTTTATGTACAAGATTATAATGATATTAACTCATATTACATTTCATCGGTGTGCATTTTGTAAAGCACTCTGGGAGCTTTACATTTTTAAACGAAGTTTTACATTTATTTAAGTTTAACTCCGGAACACCTCAATACTTCTGCATGGTCTCATTTTTCTTATTATCTATCTACAATTTCCATATATTGCACAGAAAGTGGCACCTTTTTAATATACAGTGAAACCTCGGTTAACGAACGCCCCCGATAGCGTCCAATTCGGATAACAACCAACCATTTTGCTAAAAATTTGCTCTGGATAACAATCAAAATTTCGGATAGTGAACGTCACTACATCAGCGACGTCATCAACACGTGA
>JAOTRQ010000011.1:315429-328382 GCA_028565875.1 Hoplisoma paleatum | reverse complement strand
GTAAAACTTCACAAATGTGTATCCCGGTCTAAATGGTATTTTTAGTCGACTATTAGTCGATTAGTTGGAGTAAATGATGACCTCTGGTTCGACCAGCAAAATCCTTCGTTGTGGACAGCACTACTGTATATAGAGAAATCTTTCATTTCCTTTAGGACCTGTGAGTGTCTATCTAACTGCCTGTCTTGTTTTAT
Source organism: Hoplisoma paleatum (assembly GCA_028565875.1). Classification (NCBI taxonomy): domain Eukaryota; kingdom Metazoa; phylum Chordata; class Actinopteri; order Siluriformes; family Callichthyidae; genus Hoplisoma; species Hoplisoma paleatum. The sequence continues at coordinate 328,188 of JAOTRQ010000011.1, read as the reverse complement.
CTTGTCAGTCTATCAGTCTCCATTATCCATCTATTTTGTTTGCTTTTTCAAGTATCTATCCGTTTACATATGTGTCTGTCTTGTCTCAGTTTTAATTCCTTTTCAAATTCAAAAGCCCTGAACATCATCATCAAAAGTTCATTTCGTACCTCGGCACCTTTCTCCAGGAGCAGCTCCACACAGTCCACATCAGCCACCATGCAGGCGCAGTGAAGCGGCTTCAGGGTGCCATGCATCCGGTTCACATCTGCACCCTGTGTACGATCACCATCAACCATCACACGAGGCGGCTTTAAACGCGTCAAGCATTTTAGCGGAGGGTTTTAATCATGACGTTACCTTACGTATGAGGTCCTCGACGTTATCGTGGGGAAAAGAGCGGATGGCCGCGATGGTTCGGATCAGCCTTTCGGACAGGGAATATTTACTCTGGATACTTTGCATGATGTACCACATAGTCGAGCTCATGTGAAGCAGAAGGACATTGCACCCGGGCCGGGTGACGCTACACGTCAGAAACGAGCTGAAAAAAAAGATTGAAAAATAATCATTAAAATGAAACATCGCAAGTTTTACAATGTTCTACGAAAATCCCCGAATCTAATTTCTCTCCGCTGATGAGGATGTCTGCCACAATCCTGTTACAGCCTATCGATTTATTAATTCCGTAATACAAATATGGTCATGTTTAATAACATTTAATATATTTTATCTCAGCCAACGAAGGCTTTCCTAACAGAATTATAATTGTCAATATTTTACACCTATAATATTATATACGTGCCATTATTACACGGCACACATATACAAGCTAATGTCTATATGTATAGACTGTTGGAGTTTTTTTTTTTTTAGCTTGTTTTCTTATTATTGTCAGTTAATGTTTTACGTAAATGTAAACTATGGTTGGTCTGTACCATTTCTGGTGGGTCAGTAACTCCTACAACAAAAACAGATCCTACTCATTTCTTTGAGCACATAATCAGTAAAATAAAATAGAAGTATAAGACGTCCCGGGTTCGATGCCCTTGTACAGCCGTTTCTGGGACTTTCGGTCTGGAGTCTGCATGTCCTCCTCGTCTATGTGTGGGTTCTCCAGATACTGTGGTTTACTCCCAGAGTCCACAGACACACACTCAGGTTAATTGGAGACACTGAATTTGTTACGGATGGATAATAGATGGATTGGTCTTATGGGATTAACACTAATCAAACCTTTACAGATGTGCATCTTATGATGGACTACATGCTGTGCGCCATAGACCCAATCACACCTATTTTACCTACTGGCATGATTTGGAAGATTGACAGACGAGAACTTTAAAGTTTTACAAAACCATAGAAGACGCCGTGAGTATTTGTGTCCATTTCCATTTGCGTTTAATGTATTCCAGATGTCTTTCAAACCATATATTTATGGACGTTGGTTCATGCACAGAAGAGTCAAAGCAGATGTTATAAACAGCTGTTAGTAATGCACATGACTGAGACACCTCGACTTGACTATTGGAAAAGTGTCCACAAATAGTAAATAATGTTTGGGTTGGTGTGTCAAGATACTTCTGCCATGTAATTGAACCCAGGTGAGTAGGTAGATAGGTAAACATTTACTCTTGAATTAGTCTAATATTTAATGATATTTAACATTATAATGATCACACTTGTGTACATAAACAGCCCGAGAATAAACATCTGCAAACTATCGTTGGTTGGGCGTTACAATCCTGACCCACCCAGTCACAAATAATACCAAGGGTTAAAGAATTAGCCTTAATTCTGTCCCAAATCCCGAAAAAACACGTTGTTTTATTTATATGTTTGTATTATTTGTGTATTTTTATTTCATTGATTAACTTAAATCCAGTCCCAGTATGGCAACACAGTACCGACCAACATTTAGCATCAGGCTAATAAGCGTTTTGGTGACAGCTAACCGCTAGCAAGCAAAATCATATTCAACGTCAAGTTAATCAACATTTCTGAACTCAGGTGTGAAACTAAAGTTATTATATTACAATAAAATACACGTCACGCTCGAACACTTACGTTATTTCAGTCGTCTTTCACGGTTTGCTGGTAGACCGTGGCGCAAACTGTCGGCCCCGGAAATCTGACTGCGTAATTATTGCGTGTATTACGGTAACTCCACAAGCCACCCATAAACGTTGCTATTATTTCAACCGTTTAAATCCCTGTAACTGAGAACTGGAGTAAAAACACGCACACACAAGCACATACCTACACACACACACACCTGCACATACCTACACACACACACGCACACACAAGCACATACCTACACACACACACGCACACACAAGCACATACCTACACACACACGCACATACCTACACACACACACACACCTGCACATACATACACATCAGCACATACCTACACACATACACAACATGTACACACCTGCATCTACACACACACACACACACACACACACACACACACAAGTACACATCAGCATACACATACACAAACCCGCACACAGATATACACACCTGCACATATCTACATACACACACTTGCACCTGTACACACACACACACCTACACGTGTAACACAAAAAACACATACTGTATTATACATACAATATTTGTATGTATTACATATTTTTTAACATTAATAGTAATCAGATGCTAAAAATATTTTATTTTTATTAAAAATTAAGCAGTAATAAAAGTGTGTAACAAGTACTCATTACATCCGAGTTCAGACGCTGTCAAACATTACCGTGTAGTTTCTAATAGAGGCGCATGTGACGACACCTAACGCTGAGCTACACACGGACGACGAATTACGAATGTTTTATGTCAATAACGTCTGTCAAATATCTAAATCTTATTTTTTTTAATGCAGCAACATGTGGAAAAAGCAAACGTACCAGAAAATGTTCATTTACCTTTTGTCTGTTTGTAATAGTTGCTTATCTGGTAAGTGATCGTGTTTAAGTTGTTGTAGTGTACATTTATGGTACAGGACACACACCTGTTCAAGATTCTTATTAGACATCTACACACACACACATACATTCAACATTCTTTTCAATAAAAGTCCACACACACACACATGTACACTCAACACTTTCAATAAAAGTACACACACTTATAAACCCAAGACCAGCTGGAAGAACTAACAACTGATTAAAAATAGCTCTCAGTGATTGAAGAACATTCCTCACATACCAGTCAGTGTATTCCAAATAAAGACGGATCACACGGGTCCATTAATAACCCAGTACAGCAACACACTGGACAATCATGTACAGTATCTCTAATTAACCTGACCGCAAGTCTTTGGACTCTGGGAAGAGGTCAAAATACCTGAAGGGAGTACTTACTTGGCGAATAGAACTCAGGTCTTCTTGCTGTGAGGCCACAGTACAAACTTCTAAACCACCGTGCTGCTCAAAGAAAGAAAATACGAGATATAAAGCAACAGATGCTGTGCAAGAATAAACAAACTTTCGTTTCTGTGCTGTAAATAATTCAATCATGATGCCATTAAAACAACATTTTATTAATAGTGTGAAGCAGAACGTCTGTGTATGAGCAGTAAAAAGAATAAAGAAGACTGAACACTAAGGCCAAAACAAAATAATTTATTTTTAAATGACATTTTATGCAAACAGCTAGAATTTATAGTCCGACATTTTCAATACATTTTTAATATGAATTTTTCCCATTGCCACGGCAACCCTCAACCAATCAACAGCGAGAACCCGAACGTTTCGGCGAATCTATTTCTGTAGATTTCTACAAGCTCATCCACACAGTCACCGGCTTTACGTTTCCAATAGAATTTCACATTAAAGAACAGTAAGGGTTTTTTTCTTTTTATTTCAGCGAGTGAGTGCGTTTTGTTTCATTACACGAAACCACTAGCTGCTCGTATTCATTCATGAAAAATGAAAAACAAAAATGATCCCGAACGAAACGATCTTAAAAAAAAAAAATGCCCCCGGTGATTCAGTGTTAAAAACCCCGCTGCATTACTAATCCTCTAGTAAATGAGTCAAGTATTTTCTCAAAAATATACAAATGTTAATTCTGTCATTCGTTCAACGTCGTTTTCTACAGAGCCACGTGGATTACAGAAATGAGACCGGGTGGGTAACGGGGAGGCAGATCAAAATAAATTAAGTCAAACTGAATAAAAGCAATACTTTATAATTAATATAATGAATCAAACAGCAATACTGTATTTGCTGATTATACTTCAAAATAATAAAAAATAATAATTACAAAACACCGGCTCGCCTTCACATCGCTTTTTGGTGACCATTTGTAAAGCGCGTCGTCAGAGATGCGTTACAAACGCAACTACTTTGAATATAGAGAAAAACAAACAAATAAACAAAGATGCCATTCACAGATCAACACTGGCACTTCGGGGAACAATTTAAAACTGGTTTTTATCCACTGTAAGTGGCAGTAAAGCCGTTCAATTTTAGGACGCATTAAGCTATTATTAGCAGGCCGTCTTCTGCCTCATCATGACCACTTTAATTTTGAACGACGAATCAGACGCTAGAAATGTCAGATAGGATTTCTTGTTCATGCACACAACAGGTAAAAAAAACAATTAAGTCAAAATGTACAGCACATCAGTCGTTTAAGTCATGTAGGATTAAATCAGGGCCTGCACCGTGTTCCAGATTTGTGTTCCGGGTAAATGGAAGACTAAACGTTGAAGCGTAAAATGCTGCCCTCGAACGTTCAAAATTGTCATTTAAATGTTGTTCATGTTGGAACAGCCAGTAACTGTAGAGCCAAACAGTGAAACACATTCCACGTAGCATCTAATATAATCCGATTAGTACATCTCAGTAGTGTACTGAATCTGTGTACTGGTTTTTACTTCGGTTTTTTTGATTTGTGATTAAAGCTTTACTCTTTAATCAAACCTCTTTTATGCACAAATGTGGGAAAGAGTTTTATCAATTTATTTAGGAAAGCAAACCCTAAACGAGAAACTAAAATAAACTTTGAGCTGCAATTCAGTCGAGAGTTAAGAGAAAACGATTACAACATCCAGGCCAGGAGACACTTCGACGATGCAAATGCTGTATTCAGTGCCACGTGTCGGCCAAACTGAAATCAACTCAAACATTCGCTGAATACAGGGCTTTTAGTTATGTACCACAATTCAAACCGAGCCAAGTGGTGTACAGTGTATCGATTAAAAGCGCTATTCATTAGTAACAACAACAAAAAGAAAAAAAAAGAGAAATCTAAAAGAATCACTCATCTAAAAGAAAGCCTCGGATTCACTAGGACAAAATCTACCAAGCTCACAATACTAACCACTGATCAATATTGAAATCATACCGATTTGAACGATATTCATCCAAAACTAAACTCAAAGCAGCGATTGGCTTAGAACCCCCGCCGGGTGCCCTGCCTGTTCCTACAGAATCGTGTAAACGCAGTCGAGTGGCTGACTGATCAGGAAAATATGAATTTGCTTACACACAAAAAAATAAAAAACACGAGATGACTGTATCTGAGTGCCTATTGTACCTGCCCGTGATTTTAGGATCCCACACAGGCTCTCAAATTTAAAACAAGAATCAAATAATAAAAAAAAAGAAAACAAAGAAAAGGATAATCCCACCCCTCAGCAAAACAGCGATCCAGCATCACATCACCGGGACCGGCAGGCTTCAAAACCACCGCACAATCCTATACATTTTTCCAATGACTTTTTAAACATCCTTGTAAATAGCAGCTCAAATTCATGGAGCGTAATCGAAGTAAAACTAATTTAACCACCTCGCCAATATTCAGCTTAATCCAGACCATCAGCAAGGCCCTCGCGTTTCCTACATGAATTCCTACACCATCGTTTTCTAAACGGGTCTCTAATCCCAATCCTAAAACACATTCGATGCAAAGCTGACGCACGTTCGCCCCTTGGTCGGTACTCGGTACGCCCCACCGTCGCCCCGCTTATGCATATGAAGGACAGACGGCAAAAGAATCGTTGCATGAATAAAGATATCTCTGTATAGATACATGACATACAGTACACGCGTGTTCCTTTTTCATCTTAGTGCATATGTTTCTCGCAGCTTGCCAGGTTCGAGCTTTCTAATCAGGCCCACCATGGCACTTCTGCCCAAGTGGGTATGGTGGGTAACACCGTCCCGCCCTCAAGGTGCAAAAGCAAAAGCACACTCGTAACATTCTGACAGGGCGTAGTCAGGTAAGCATAATTCCTCCCCCCCCCCCCCAACTCATGACTTTCTTCTCTCAACAAGCTTATAGTAGTTTTAAATCTAATGCTTGGTTGTTAGCCAGGTCGTTCCAGACTGTGCATTTTATGAGATGTTCCTGCAGGTGTGCTCCAGGCAAGAGAAGTGGCTATTATTTTAGATTTGACTTATATATATATATATATATATATATATATATCTCATCTCTTTATATATATATTTTCATATATTTGTACGTATTCTTTTATCGAGCCTTTACTTTGGCGATATAGGGGGGATGTTCTGCTCTTTGCCAGTGTGTCTCGAGGCTCCCGGCGGAGAAGTGCGTCGAGCGAACGGTGGGCGTCTCTGCTGCTCGCGGAGTTTGAAGCCCCCTGTGGTGCCTCTCTGGGCACCGTTGGCGCGGTAGAAGCCGTGCGAGTCGCGGCCGAGTCGGCCATCCCTGCTCTTATAGTCCCCTCCACGGTCGTGGGGTCGCTCGGGCCGCTCGCCGCCAGGGCCCGACTGTTCATCCACCTTGTTCACTCGCAGCTCACGGAGCGGCTGAGAGGCCGAGCCGGACGGGCTGGCACCGGCCACGGCGGAGGAGGGAGGCGGTGCGGGCGGGGAGTCTTTAGGCGGTCGCTGACACACTTCTGCGTAGCTCAGCTTGCGAGGTTCCTAAAGAAGTGAGACAGATGACTGTTTTAAAAAGTAAATGATGCTGGACTGTGTGTGTGTGTGTGTGTGTGTGTGTGTGTGTGTGTGTGTGTGTGTGTAGCTAAAGTGCTAAGAAAGCTCAAATCTAAGAACTACGATGGAGTGTAGACGTGGTGGAGATCAGAAGTGCCAGATTGGACACACACAAGTGGCGAGAGGCCTCACCAGGACAGGGGCGTTGGCATGGGTAGCAGTGGCCTGTGTGAACGCTGGGTTGGCTGGACTCTTGGGAACAGGGACGGGCAGCGCCGGGGCAGATGAAACGGATGAAGCGGCGCTAGTGTTCCCAGATGGCTCCTTACGGACCGAGGACTCGGCCATCTTCTCCGGAGAGTTTGCGCTGCATGAGTGGAGAAGATAGACAGAAAGAAAAGGTAGATTTTAAGAAAGTAAGCGGTTGCAGGACCCCGATTCAAACCCATCGGTTTAGGTTTCAGTATCGTTCGTGAGAAACGACTTCATCTTTAAAGAGTCGATGAACACCTCGGATCGGATTAGCTGGCTCAAAAACACTGAGCAATAACAGCTACAGTATTTAAATCAAAGCATTTGTGATCAGTGATTACAAATAAACGGCTTTTTTATTACTTATTTAGCGTCATGTTTACACTTTGACAGTCGTACAAGTCCCATGAAACAATCATGTTATGTAATGGATAATTCTGTTATTAATTAGCTGTAAGTGCATGTTTTTGTACTGTAAAAGGAAACTGGAGCACCCATAGTAAACCCATGCAGACACAAGTGGAATATGCAGACCGAAATTTTACCCGTGAATCAAACCCCCCCGGGACCTCTTGCTGTTAGACGACAGAGCTGATCACTCCCACCCATATGATTTATTTTATCAACGTTTTCTGTACATACTTATAAGACGCCAGGGGTTCCACTGGGTGAACAGTGGGCTTGTTCGTCGTCTGGGCCGGTCTGGGTCCCGTCTCCTCACTGACCGGTGTAACGGGGCTCGCCGCAGCATCCTTTCCTGCGTCTGAATGCTGAATGGAAGAGAACGACGCTCAGATCATTCAACACTAAGCGTACGTTATTCACACGCGAGATGTCGCTTTACCTTCTCTCGGTTGAGGCCGCGCACCACGTCGGACATACTGTTCTTCAGCACGGGTTCTCCCTGTGGGCTGCCTGTGCAGCCGGGCAGAGGGGGGAAGTTTGAGGGCGCCAGGTCGAATTTAGGAGGCGAAACCTTCGTCTCGGTTTGCGGAACGGCCCTCTGTGGAGAGAGAGAGATGACAGTTAGAAAAGAAAAATGAATACAGTAAGCGATGTTACGATACACTTTACTCGAGATGTCATAAGATTGACGATAAGAATTGTTTTTCTTTGATTTATCTTAACCGTACATGCTGTTTAATTTCTGGGATGGTTGAATATGAAATGTAGATTATTATTATAATAATTTGGGATGTAAGGATCCACAAAGAATCGATTCACTTGTAGCTTGATTCAATGAATCATTAAAGATAAATAAATAAAAACATTTCATATAAACGATTGAACGAAAATAACTTTTTTTTGTCATTTACAATCTTTCACCTTGCGAACCATTACAGCCCTAATTAAAATAAATATAATAATAATAATAATAATAATAATAATAATAATCATTATTATTACAGCAGGAAGTCCCGATTTCCAAGTAAGGCAATCCGTCTGACTGAAGTTTGCATGTTCTCCCAGTGTCTGTGTTTCCTTTGAGTACTCATGTTTCCTCTCACAGTCGACAATTATGCAGTTAGTTTAACTGGAGATACTAAAATATCCTGTGTGTGTGTGTGTGTGTGTGTCTGTACTCTGCAGCAGACTGGCGACCTGTTCAGGTATTTAGTACAAAATGGCATTAAGGTCATTACCGCGCCACCACGTTCATCCTCTCTCCTCCGACGAGTCACTCTGTATGCAGGCTTCCTATTTAAAATAAATAGGAAAAGAATAAACAAGAGATATTATATATAAAGATATATATTCTAAATCCGGAATCCGTTTTTACACACCTGCCACGTCCAGACCCATCATCACTCTGTTCGGTAGACACACTCAGATGTTGGAAAGAAGAACTAAGCTCGGTGGTGCCCGCTGGTGTCCCAGTGCTGGCGGGTGACTGCGGACTGCGTAACGTTTCCGTAAAGGCGACCGGAGAAACTGTAGACGTCAGTCCATCGTTCCCTCTCGACTGGGGCTTGACGTGGTTCCTGCGCAGATAAAGACGTCATGCACGAGTCTCAACCCGACCGGATCCAAAACACGAAACGTCATCCGGGGCAGCATGCAGTAAACCTCGTAAAGTAGCAACATAAAGGTGTTAAGAAGCAACAACAGCCACTGCACCTCACCTGGCCGTGTGCTTGTTTAACTCCTGACAGACAGACAAGTTGATTCAAAGAAATTTGATCATCAGAACTTAAATCATGAAGTTTTTTATTTATTTATATGAATAAGTCAAACGTTCACAGACCAGCCAGAGACACTGAAAGCTTAAGTCCAAGTTTGACTTTAAGAGGGGTGTCCAATCTTACCCACAGTCCACATACAAAACAACCAAACTGAGTTTCAGATAAAAGCCGATTTGTACTTCGTTGGAATTTAAAAAAAAACCTGGACGAGCACTTGTGCATGAGACTGGACACCACTGTTTAAGACCTTTCACCAGAAGCACACGAGACGATCTCAAACGTTCAGAGACGTGGTGGGAGATGTTACACAGACTAAACAGAAACAGCTGATAAATGATTGTTGCATATGACCAACATGTGAACAGGTGTGATGGTTTCTTTCACTTTCCACTGTAGCAAAAGTTTTCTATCGTTATATAATTATTATATAAAATTAGACAGTCAGACTCTGTGGACGTTCAACGTCCCGATTTTATACAGAAATATGCAGAAAATAAATCGATTCGGCTCGAGCTTGTACAGCTCTAATTTATGAAAGATGCAGGCCTGTTAGATTAAACTAGCTGTGCTTGTACAGGGGGGAAGGGCGGGGGGTTGGGGGGTTAGACAATAGCCTAACAACTAAATCAACACCACAGCTAGCAATAAAGCAGAAAAGCAGAAATGTTAAATCTGACGGTGCACGATGATCACTGGATGGTTACATTAACCTTGAAATGTGTGAAGAATGGAGTGATGATTAGGCTTTAAGATTACAGAAGTACCTGAAGGTATTTATTACATTCTTTCTTGAATACAGTGGAACACTGTGGATGGGGGGGAGCAAGAAAACCAAGGTGAAAAAATATAGAATAAATACATCTAACAAATCAGAAACTGATTAGAGCTTAGACAACTGTTTCCAAATAGTTTACAAAAGATTAAATATACATTTATTGATTAAACTTTAATTCTTGCTCCATTTCACACAGGTTCTGGTATAAACAAATAAAGTAAAACCTAATAAATGTAAGAAAGGAGACTCATTTGGTTTAAAGCTAGTGAGTGAAGAACTACTAGAATAGCAGCTACAATACTACAGTAGAACATCGTTAGAATTAATGCTACTAATGATGAAGGATGATAAAATAAACAAGACAAACCGGTTTCTGTTGAAGGACCGTCCCATGTTGAGAGAACTGGAGGCAGTTTTGTAGTGTCCGGGGGAACCGAACCCATTAACGAAACTGCTGTTTGGAAACGGTGCCTGTGGTACAAAGGTGAAGCGAATGTTACAGAAATAACAAATAACCAGCTAAAGTATAAACATAAAGACAAAGATTATGGACATGACACTATTTTAATGGTATAAAAGAAGGTTGCTGAGATTTTGTAGGTATTGAATGCTCCGTTAGTTGAAGGAATGGTGAACTATTCATCATAATAAATAAAAACAAAAACATTATGCTTCACAAAACACCCAAAACCCAAGAATTGCAATCAAACAGACGACGTGAACGGTGAGAGCGCCCTCTGCTGTTGAAAATGACTAATCCTAGTTAAAATCAGGGTGGAACACACAAACTAGATGAATAAAAATGATTGCTTCTATACAATGCAACCAAACAAACAAAAACCACAAACGACAACTTCTGTATCTCCAATAAACCTGACAATGTTTTTGGACTGTGTAGTACCCCAGTGGAAACTCAGACACGGTGAGAAAGTGCACACTCCACACAGAAAGCCCCAGGTTAGATACTTGGTGACACTAGCCTAGGATGAGTGGAAAGACAGGACGATCAGTGTTTACCAGTGGCGTCTCGAAGTACGGGGTGGGAGAAGGTGTCCATGTGGGCGGGACGATGCCGTAGATGTACTGTTGCTGATGGCTGTAGATGGGCTGCATGAAGAGCGGCGAGTTGTACTGAGACGGCGTGTGAGACTGCTGCTGATACACACTGCAGTCCAGGCTACGGTAACCGTTTTTAGCAAAGCAAGTGTTGATGGCTTTAATCCGAGCCTGCGTACAAACCAGAGCAAACGAAAAAGAAAATCATAATAAAAGGACGCAAAACACGATCAAAATCGAAATCATGACAATGATATAATGATCAAGCCAAATTGATACAAATCGATTCGCTCGGAGGATTTATTTAAGATGAACTGAGATTTACTTTAAGCTGCAGGGGTGCTGGAACTATTTATATATTAACCACATAGTAAAAATCTAGTATTTTCTGGTTTAATTTACATCCTCAAAAAAAAGAACATTTATTGTTTAGATAAATAAAAAATAATCACAAATTGTTTATTCTTCCTGACAATAACAGTAAATAATAAAGCTTTAATTTCATGTTTTTTTAAAGACTTCAAACCAGAATCATGAATCGTATCGTGCTGATTATCGTTACATCCCTATTAATAACACAAAACGAATCTTAAGTAGTAAGAACATAAAAACGTACCATGATTGGTTTTCCCTGAAATGTTTTGACTTCTTCTCTCAAGTATCTGTACGCCTGCAGAATCAAACGGTAGTTTAAAAACGCGGACTTGAATTCAGATGAAAAAGATCAATAATAATAATAAAAACAAAAAAAGGTCACCTGTTGAGCGTCTGTATCTGACTGGAATGTGATGTACCAGTTATTGTTGTGTGCAAACTCAACACCGATTACCTTCGGACAGTTTTCATTCTTGAACAGGGCCTCGACCTCCTAAAAAAATTAAAGGAAACGCGGGTCAGGAAAATACAAACCCTCCCCACAAGCACACCATTGTGATGCTTTCATTACCTCCACGGGGGTGGTTTCAGGGACCTCTCGCAGAATGATGATGCAGCGTTTGTGGTTTGGTCGCACTTTCAGACCTTTCTCATCCACCTGGACCACAGGAGACGCTAAACCAGAGACAAAAGAGTCAATAATTAAGATACAAATAAAAAACTTTTTATTTAACTGTACAACTGAAGCAGTCAGCGTTCAAAGCTTTATATAAGACACTAAGGTGGACACATACTGCTTATGTTTGTCTTCCATGCCCAATACAAGGCTAATATCAATTTAATTTTTATACCAAACAGGGACATTCGGCTACGCCACATCTTCAATTCAGATCAGCACATCATGAATAAGCAAGTGATCTAAAACAGGGGTCGGGAACATTTTTGGCTGAAAGAGCCATGAATGCCGCATATTTAAAAAATATCATTCCGTGAGAGCCAGACAAAGTTACAAACTAAATATACGTAATAAAACGCGCATTATATGAAAGACCGACACCTTAAAAGTACAATAAATCTCAGATTTATAACGTCATTATTCTGTTGTTAACCCTAGATCAGGGGTCACCAACGTGGTGCCAACGAGGACCTCATGAGTCGCCCGCGGGCCTGTTCTAAAAACAGCTCATAATAGTGAAAGTTACCAATGAATTGCATTT
>JAOTRQ010000011.1:277046-300920 GCA_028565875.1 Hoplisoma paleatum | reverse complement strand
ATACACACACACACACACACACACACACACACACTAGGGACTAGTGGTCCGGGTTCCGTGTTCGTGGGTCACGTTTGCGGACCTTGTCATTTAGAAATAACTCATTACGCATGCGTAGTTGGCTATTTTGCTGTCTCCGGACTGCTGTGACGTGTTCCCCGGTGTTATAACGTGCAGGTACCATGCAGCTTGTGGCCCTGCTCGCTGCGCTGAAAGCCGCCGGTGTGCTGCTGATCTCCTCCATCTCCATCTCCGGATCCGCGGCGGCCAACAGCAGCGGCCGGTGGTGGTGAGCACATGTTACACTCCTCTCCATCACCAAATATCACCCTTCACTCTTCTGCTGTGTAAGATCTCACGTTAGTTTCGGTGTTTTCGGTCGTGATGCTCGTAATACAGCTGGATTCACGATTTACATCAACGACGTAGGCGGTCGATCAGCCCTGGAGTTTAGATCTGACGAGCTTTGCACTAATTACTGCTTTGATTTAAGCATCATGCACCGACATCTGTTTTCTTTCGTGCTTCTTCTGTTTTTGTTTGTTTGTTTTACTACAAATAGTGATCATTAATGCACATCGGCTCTAATGCAGCAGCTTTGGGTCCAGTGTGTCCATTTAAATCTTTTGAACTTATTATACACTAAAAACAAAGATAGCAGAGTAATAATAGCAACTAAATGAAAATCCCTTTTGGAAACAGTTTTAATTTGTCTTGTTAATCATTTTTTAAAAGCTATAATTAGAAATGTGGTTGCCTGAACATTGGAAATGTTACAGTACACAATGCTGAATGTCACAATCTAAACCTCGGAAATAACTTAATTATTTAATAACATTAAACTAGCGCAGTGTGTTATACATCAGAACATTTAGATACTGAGATTTCTAAACAGCCATAATCAGGCCCTGTTATAAACTAAAACGTGTTTTTGTCTTAAAGGGTTCCAGCATCTTTTTTTTAAATTAATCTATATTAGTCCCGTGTTACCGTACTTGTTTAGAATTTTCTATGTGTTCTTAGCAGGTTCTTTTGCTTATTTTCAATCTATATTTCTATAGATCTATAGATTGCATGGTAATGAACTTAAACAAGCTTCCACCTGCCTCTAGAAGTGCTTTTCGAGATTCTAATTAAAGGCGGGAGGTTTTACCTTTAATTTATCATGAAGCAACATTTCTCTCAGAGGGTAGGAGTTCAGACCCGATGCAAAAATCTGCTTTTATAAGCGTAAACTAGCAAAATGAGAATAAACTAGCTCCAAACTCTGTTTACATTAGACTGAGGTTACTGGTCTCTTACTCTGGATTTACGCTCCATGTTCTTCATATATTCATCAAGTCTCAGTTTTTTCCCCTCCCCATTCCTTTATCGTTCCAATGTGGGTTAAATTAAATGTGGCTGCTAAAGTCAGGCCATGATCGTGTGGCGTTCTGCCTCAAAAGGTACTGAGTGGTTCTGGCAGGAGAGAACACACAACATACTATGACAGTAGGTGAGAGGTACAAATACAAATTCGGCTCACAGTCAATTGATGAGTCCCCCATCCAATACATTCTTTTAGGTGCCATAACAGGCTCCGCTTTTGTAATCAGGATGTGAGATGTTGGATTTAGAATCCTAATTAAATCAGGCGGTGATGCTAAACACATATTTACACACTTTCTGAACATTTATCACTCTGCTGACATACGTCTGTAATACTTGTTTATTTCATTTTATACACACCTGTATGAAAAGCGTCTGCAGAGTCCCGATAAGATAATTTGTGAGTAGAACTTCAGTATCGTCTCAGATTAAAATGCTCTCTAAACGTACCGAAACATTTTACTGTTAGACTGTTTTACTCGGTGTCTTTGATATTACACATATTCTAGAAATGATTCTGGCTCATCTCCACTCATGTCTAACTTTAGAGACTTTAATTACAGCCTACTTTTTGCAACAACATGAATATATTAAGTCAAGATGACAGAAAATTTCCCTTTTTATCCAAGAGATCTATAAAAGCACATTTCTGCTCAAGTTCTGAAGTCACCCATGAGAAAAGCTCTGTAATTTGTAACATTACCACCGACAAATCATTGCACTTGTGTAATCGTTACCTACTCGTTTTTTTCTACAAACAAAAGAGAAAGATGTAAAAGAATAAATACTAATAATTAAGACAGGTATTTAAAACAAAGCAAGGTCACATGTTAACTTGTTCTTTCTTTCTTTCTTTCTTTCTTTCTTTCTTTCCGGACAGGGGCATTGTGAATGTAGCATCATCAGCAAACCTCCTCACTAATTCTAAAGACGTCCAACTGGCCCTGGACCCCAGTCTCGCATTACTCAGCCGGCGCCAAAGGAAGCTGATACGGCAGAACCCTGGCATTCTTCATGCCATTGCGTCGGGTTTGCACACCGCCATCAAGGAGTGTAAGTGGCAGTTCCGCAACCGACGCTGGAACTGTCCGACGTCTCAGAGTCCAACAGTGTTCGGCAAAATCATCAACAGGGGTGAGTTCACTCTTTATTTCTTTAAATTGACAGCATTATCACTTTATCTAAATGGTCATGCATTAACAACTGATTACGTTTTTGGAGCAATTGAAAGTTAACGTCTTTCTTCAGAGACCCAACAGTGAAGACTTGATGCTAATGGTGCTTGAACAGATCACCTTTGGATTACTAGTCCAGTACATTAACCCTTAAGCCATAAGAACCTTGTCGAATCTTTTTGGTTCCTGTTTTTACCAGGTTGCAGAGAGACGGCATTCGCGTTTGCTATTACAAGCGCCGGTGTCACCCATGCTGTAGCGAGATCCTGCTCTGAAGGCTCCATCGAGTCATGCACCTGCGATTACCGGAGACGGGGACCAGGCGGGCCAGACTGGCACTGGGGAGGCTGTAGCGACAATGTTGACTTTGGCAGGGTGTTCGGCCGAGAGTTTGTGGATTCCAGTGAAAGGGGCAGAGACATGAGATACCTCATAAATCAGCACAATAACGAAGCAGGACGAATTGTAAGCCAACCACTGACTCGTTGTTTTAATCATTTATGGGGTCGGTGTAAAGTTTAGACACATGATGATATTTCTTTTCTATATCGTACACAAATCAAATCTATTCGACCAATAAAGAGGTCGAGTGTTGTGTCACCTGACCTAGACCCAGCTGACTGATAAACCCAGAGATGATTTGGGATGGGTAAAGCGGTCAATAAATGTTCAAGACCTCTGAGAACCATTCTATCTGCTTATGAAGCTGTCGGAAAGGACATATATGTGTGTGTACACATTATACATATGTATAATGTTATATATAAGCAAAGCTGTCATCAAAGGACATGCGGCTTTTTCAAAGAATGTAAATCCAAAAATGATATATTCTGGTTTAACACTTTCATGTTTACGACACAATTCTACATGTGTTTCATCATGAATCCACCGTACTGATCGGAAATAGAAGAAAAGACATTGATTGAGAAGATGAATCCAAACCTTTGACTGGTATTGTTTGTCATTTTTCAATGCAAGTAACATTTCTAATCTCTCGTTTTTCCAGACCGTTGCCTCCGAGATGCGTCAGGAGTGTAAGTGTCACGGCATGTCGGGTTCCTGCACCATCCGCACATGTTGGATGCGCCTGCCGAACTTCAGGACGGTCGGGGACCTACTGAAGGACCGTTTTGATGGCGCCTCCAGAGTGGTCTACGCCAACAAGGGCAGCAATCGGGCGTCTCACCGAGCCGACCCTCGGCACCTCCAGCCGGAAAATCCGGCGCATAAACTCCCCTCGCGTCAGGACCTGGTGTACTTCGAGAAGTCGCCTAATTTTTGCTCGTACAATGGCAAAACCGGGACGATCGGCACGTCGGAACGGACCTGTAACAGTTCCTCGCCGGCTTTGGACGGCTGTGAGCTGCTGTGCTGTGGAAGAGGATACAAGACCCGGATCGAGAAGGTGACGGAGAGATGCCACTGCACTTTCCACTGGTGCTGTCATGTCAGCTGCCTCAACTGCACCAGCACGCAGACGGTACACCAGTGTTTATAACACTCACATTGTCAGCATTTAGCCGACACTTTTATCCGACACCGCTTACGAGGCGGATTCAATACACACAAGCATTGAGACTGCAGTGGCAACCTGTCAGTGGTGGGATCTGAACCACTGAACTTTCAACGTCCACACGGCGTGGACCGGTGGATCGTTTGTTTATAGTACATAGAGTAGAGATAGGAAACATTGCTTTGAACCGTCCCTCAATCAGAGCATTCAAAGTTACATATAGACAGTGAAGACGTCGTAAATCAGCTAGTTTTTGGTTTGCTACATCGATTTCAGCTTTTGTTTTAATGGTGCTGTGAGAAAGAAAGAAAAAACAACCCTATGAGCTTTCTTGGGTACCAACTATAAGTTTTTGAGCGTCCCCATCCATTATAAAACTCGCGCTGTAGTGCCGAAAGGACTACATCAGACTTAATGAATCACATGCAATGGAGACTACTAAAGCACCGCCATCCAGTATGTGATATACAGCCAGATACAGAGAGCGATACAATCCCAAAAATACTTACGCATCTTAAGGCCAGAACCACCAATCTCGGGGGTTCTGCCGTCTCCTCCCTCTCCTGCTCGCTGAATCTCCAGGGAGCAGGAAACTGGAAAGCAGGAACTGGACACAAACTATGACAGATGTTCCTGCGGCCAGGGAACCACAAGCATGTTCTCTCATAAACGGTGAAAAGCTCCTTCTGGAGGACGGTTATTTAAAATATCACTGTGTTGTTTTCTTTAACTGCAGTTGGAGTTTTCTCATGAAAGGGAAAAAAAACCTCCGATGTGAAGTCGATCTTACGGATGTGCTTTGCTTTGCTGAGTTTTGTATGAGCAGGAATACTGAAAATGATTCAGGCTCGCACGGTTTCTCATTTAAACATTATGGACGTTATGAGAGCAAACAAATAAGCAAAATAGAACCCCCCCCCCTTCTCTCGCTTTTTAAAAAATGAATGTAAAGCTCGAGCACTGAACGACACTTCTGGATCGATGAAGTTCTTGTACGTGGCACTAAAGAATCTATAAAGAAAATGATATTGAACAACTTGAGAACGATTTTGCAGTCAAATTGCTTTATTTAGCACAAAAAGGCTTTTAAACCACTATCTAAACTCCATAATGACACAAGTTACGACCGAATAAAGGCTGCGGCAGATTAATAATGACACGAAACCCCCTCCTGACGAACCTCTGTGTAGCCCGATGTCCATTTCCAGAATATTACAGGTCAAAATGACACTCTAGCTTTCAAAACAATGGCGTGTGCACGCTTGTAGTTAAGTATTCTCTCCTCTCTCTGTAGATGTCGTTGCTTTGATGTTTTTTGTTTTTGATGCTTCGTTTGTTCTTTTCGATATCGATCAGCTGAAATGAACAATGACGTGTCTCGCTCGCCGTCTTTCCGGAGGGTAAACACAAATGTGGCAGAACCCTCAGAAACGCAGCGGAATCGGCATTTTGACGGCGAACTACTTCGTGCTGCATACAACAAAAATATAAACGGGAAATGACGGTGTTGAGGCGATGCAGAGATATAACGCAGCTGTTAGTTATTCTTACTCGCTGGGTTTATTTAGATCAATAATGCAAACTACGAGTGAAACCACACTGTTATTTTTTATATGTCTGAAGGCATAACCAAATTATTGTAAATAATTACCATAGAAAAATATATATTTATGCTGATTAATCGAATTATAACAGAAGGCACGACAAGAATGTAAACGGGCGTTTTTTGTATTTTTCTGGTTTTGTGTTTGATTTGAACGAGAGAACGTGGTACATCCAACGCGGGATGGAATTCGACACCAGCGACACGACTGTCCTGTTTGCTTTTATACTGTTTTACATGCACTGAAATCATGTTTTTATGTATATAAGAATATTTATTGTTGAACATTTAGGGCAGAATGAAACAAAATATTTTTTAGTTTTAGGCCTTTTTATGTTTATGCTTTTTGTATGATGTAGAAAATGTCATGTTTTTCAAATAGTCCTACAGGTAAATAAAGTTTATATTTTCAAGTATAGCGTGTCCTCTCTTAAATCCATTATTGTTTTAGTTACCTATTTACAAAATGAGTCACTTGAGAGGCTTCATCCGGAGAGGTGAGAGGAACAAGACCGGAGTTACTTTCATATAAGCTAAAAAAAAAAAGATGATCAGGATCGAACCCGGGCTCACGGAGCTTTGCAGTACCGATAATGACGGGCCACGATGCCACACAATGCTTGTCCTGGAAAACACACCCAGCGCATTCACGCTCCTACTTTAATCACATTACCAAGGTCAATCCACCTACTGCACTTGGATTGAGGGTGGAATAAAAATTTTCGTTTAAAATCATTTTACTTCCTCCAGCACTGTAATAACAGTTTAATAAAGCTCATTTCTGTGTAAATGAAATTAGAGACGGTGTCACTTAAGTTTAAAAAGAAATATATATATATATATACATATATATATGCATGATATGAATATAACCTATAAGAACTGTATGATGTGTTAAAGCCAAATCAAAAGCACGTTGTCGAAGATCCAGCCTCGAAAGTGCAAATGCACCCGACCGTCAGTTCTCTCGAACCCGAAGCCGCTGTTGAAAGCGCAGGAGTTCTCCACGGCCACTCCGCCCCGAATCCACAACCACAGAGCAAGCCCGGGTCGAGCCGAAACACAACGTCGATTCGATATGTTTTTACAGCACCGAATGTTTTGCTTCATTTAATTAATGTCGGTAAAAATAAAGAAATAATGACAGGCCGCCCCCCCCATCCGACTGGCAGACGAGGACGACCGCAGAAGTTTGGACGTCTCTCTCGCTCAGCCTGGTGAGATCTGGTCGGCCAGGAAAACTGTCCAATGACAGTAACGCAATTAAAACACGAACACTTCCAGAGGGGAGCAGAGGAAGGACACAGAGTGAGACACGGGGGTCCTTACGAGATGAGGTTTCCAAGAGCCGTCCGATATGATTACGTCAGAGATGCAAAAGAATAAACAGATTTTACAGAGAACAGGCGTCAAACTGATTATTATATAGAATCATTTACATCAGAACGTTGTACAAAGGTTAATCGGGTGGCACCATTTCCCAGCAACAAGGTCTTGGGTTTGATCCCCAGGCGTAGCGGGTTGGGATCTTTCTGTATGGGGTTTTTTGCATTTCCTCCTGGAGCTCAGATTTTTTTCCAAACATCCAAAAACAGGCAGGCAGGTAAAGTCCAATTGATACTTCTGCATCAATACGAAGGGTGACCTGAACCCACTCCGCAGATCCACTGGTGGAGCCACAAGGGGGAGCACTGTAGACATCTGTAGCCATTCTGTGGAAGAATCCGGAGGGTAAACACAAATGCAACAGAACTCTCAGCAACTTACTTCCGTCAAGCTTAAGTCAGAGACACTATATAGAAATTGCATGATATGTATCGAGCCATTATGCTCACACCAGATAACGGTAGAGTGGCCAAGCACAGATAAATAGGGAGGTCTGTGTCAGGAAGGGGATCTGGCATAATAGCAGCAGCCAAACGAAGACTACGAAGTTGTAGCGATGGATTAGTGGTTACGATACTAGCCCGAAATCAGAAAGTCACTACCACCAAGTGGCTACTGTTGGACCCCTGAGCAAGGCCTTTAATCCTTGATGGCTTAAAATGGTGTTCCAATATAACTGTAAGTCGCTTTGGATAAAGGCGTCTGCTAAATACCGAAATTTTAAACTGTACTCAGTAAGATACGAGCCTAATGACAGACATTTCCTCTCTCTGTAATTATATTTCGATATTTGTACACGTGTGCCTGGGCTGAGATTTACGACACAGTACATCCTAAGTACATCCTAATAACACCACTTGAAAGTTCAAATAATTGTAAAGGAGCGCGTGGGCCGAAAATGGACTCTGAGCGCCTCCTGAAAGCCGTGAGCGGCTGTGGGTCACACAGACGTGCCTCCGAAGAAAAAAGTGCAGAAATCACGAGCGGCAGGGAAAGATGTGATGTGGACATGAATAATGAGACTAAATAAGGTAGCATTCCCAGGAGCTGAAGAATGGGACGAGGGAAGGCGGTGGACGGGGTTCCGTCATTGTGGGAGTGCTGAGGAGTCGGTGATAATTAGCTCAATTAGTGACAAAAGCAGTGTAATAAATACCGACTTAGTGTCTGGGTCCCTGCTGTCCTCTCCCCGCACGGTTTGCGATACAGCCGGGGACTGATGGACAATTCATTAAACCGACAAAATACCCCACCGCCCGGGCGTGACGCTGCGAGTTAGCCCCCTACAGGCCTCATCTATTGTTCTAATTGTCTAGGTTGGAGTCGCTTTCTGGCCCTCTTCACTTTACCCCCTCCTCAGTCCTCTCTTTTGACAAAAAAACCCCAAGAAGTTAATGCCCCTACCTAACTCCGTAAGTAGGTGATCGGCAGGTTGGCGGAGTAAAAAAAAAAAAGGAAAGAGTTTCTTGGGGAGGGGCTCGGGTTCTTGGAAGGATTAGGGTCCGAGGGTTGCCCGGGAGTATGGGGACCGATCTCGATCGGAATGTCAGAGAGATGAGTCCCGAAACTCGGACGCGGGACAAAGCGAGAGTTAATTAGGAAAGATTGAAGAGTCTGGCGACAATGGGCCGCCACCCGAGTCGAGATGAAATTGCTTCCGCGGATTATTGGGGAGCAAGTGTGTGGGTTACAGCGGTAGGGGGCAGTTGGGGGGGGGGTACGAGGAGTAAAACGAGGGGGTTCATGTAGGCTGGGGTTGATGGCCGCCCCTCCGCTCGGGGCAATAGCTGACCGGCTGTTCCCACAGTCTGCTCTCCTGAAGCCACCTTTGACACGCAGGCCTGCCAGGCGGCGAGCAGAGACGCCAGGCAGAGAAAAAAAAGAGAAGAATGGAGGAACAGGACCTCAGAATCATGAGGATGACATTAAATAAAAAAATAAACATAAATTCATCATAACTGACTGCAAGTGGATGAAGGAGGTCGATATGAGGTTACGTTACCAACGATTCATTGAGGATGTCATGATTTAAATGTGTTACAATCTTCTAACTTTATTATTCATGTTTCAGCTGCTATTTTAAAATGTAAACAGCTTCATGTGTCTGTCTACCTATCTGTCTGTCTATCTGCCTGTCTAGCTGTCTGTCTGTCTGTCTATATCTATCTATCTATATCTATCTAGCTGTCTGTCTAGCTGTCTGTACGTCTGTCCTTCTGTGTCAATGCTACCCCGACTCCGTCTCCAGCTTTCAGCCGCCAGAACGACCGGCCGTGATTTGATGAAAAATGAAGGATAGAAAATATTAAGTCATTTTGTAAACGCAGGAGACGCACAAAACCCACTCACAGTTCCATCACAGCCTCCCGTGACTGCTTCTAATGTGGCGTACTTTCTTCCCAGGAGTCACCAGACCAACGACCAGTCACAGACAGCAGGCCGATACACTAAAACCACCCATTACACAACAAAATGCAAAAGAAACCCAACAACAACTCATTCAGAAGCTTTTATTATCGTTCCCATACACGTGTGAACTCTATTTTCCTTCATGAGGCTGAAGGGGGCTGTCAGAGAGAACGAGCCAAAGCCGGGTGTCTGGAATGTGACCACACTTTGTGGCATCACGCTGAATAATACACACTGCGCAGCGGTCAGAGCTAGTCGGTCCGTTCTGGGGAACTCGGGAGTCACCAGTGGGAGCGAGCGTTTCCTTCCGTGATCTACGGGAAGGACACGAGGAGACGCACATGCTCCGTACAACGTTCCGTATAATTTGTGAGGGTGGTGATAATTGGGAGGTGCTGAGAAGAGAAGAGTGCTGCGGTCCGCCGGGTTTGCTTGAGGAGCGCCCAGGCACAGCAGCTGGGCGATGGAGCCCCGGGTTCGAGAGAGCTCAAACCCTACAGACGGCCATGACCCTCGTCTCAGCAGATGGCGGCTCAGGACAACGTGCCACCTTCGAAAGCACAAAGGGTTCGGAACGTGCGACGACTCCATCGTTCTCTCAGAGTCGGGCAGCGCAGAGGAGAATTAATACATAATTATGTATACACAAAAATACACGAGTTATGTACTAGATATAACTATGCACGACTAGATATACACAAATACACACTAATTATGAAGATGCACTAAATATTAAATACTAGTTAAACAAATATTACATTAATTATGTATTTTATGTACTAAATACACAAATATGTAAATGGTACATGCAGGTACAACATGGTGCTGCTTTGCTTGTTCGAACCCGAGCTCATTCATTCATGTTAACAGATCAGAGAACCTGTTAACTTACACAAACATTTGATGCTGATTTTATAGTCTCATGTGAATAAGCACCACGTTCTAAAGGCTGTAAGATTAACCAGAACTTTCTCCAAAGCTCACAACGCCATGGCCGCAGACGTCAGCTTTTGCAGAATCATTGCATGACGGAGGCACAATAAGTCTGCCCGTCCATGAGTGTACTGATGCCCTCGCTCCGACAAGCACATGGCATTCACCCAGCTCGTAAAGGTTACAAAGAGAAGAGACGATTATACTCTCAGCGTCAACATCTGGACCTAAAACTAAATATTCTGCTGTGTGACTCACAAAGGGCACAACTAGGGGCGTTCGGTCACGGTGCAAGTCCTGTGTCCATCCAGCCATAGGCTGAGAATATTCGTCCATTCGTCCCTCATCTGGTTTTATCACCGGGTTACAGTGGGGCACAGGCTGTGCCATACACTGAACATCTGAACAGGACGCCAGTCTGTTGCAGGGTACGGAGACAAACTCACACACACACACGCACACAGAGAGAGAGAGAGAGAGAGAGAGAGGACAAGTTCAGTACCCCTAATGAACCTGACTGTATGACTGTATGTCTTTGGGCTGTTGGAGAAAATCAGAGTACTTGGAATGAAACATGTATAGGCACGTGAAAAAGGGACCAGGAACTTCTTTCTTTGAGGTGACAATCCACACGTGAATATTTGTTTAATAGGATTTAAACATCGGGTGACGTTCATGACAGACCATCTCCAAAAACTCCAGTTGAACTCGCTTGCAAGTTTTTGGACTGTGTGAGGAAAACCGTTGGCACTCGAAGTAAGAAGATGCACGACGCTGGACCAGTGTTAATTACATTGTTAGTTATTCAGCCACCTGCGTCATGTCGTATTTATAACCAGTTGATGGCGATGTTGTATACATATATACAGACTTCTTTGGGATTTAGGAACAAATGAAAAAGAAGCAAAACGTTTGTATAGAAATGACCTGATGTTTTTAGTCCTGGAGTTCGACACACAAGCGGGTGACATGTTTAGTCGCTGCAGTTTAGAAGCTGAGTCGCTTACAGGAAGACTGAAACATTCCTCAGTCACCATCATTCTCTCTCTCTGCCTTTCTTACCAGTCACCACAGCCTTCTGCCAAACACATTATGAACTAAAATGACACTGACATCATAATTACACAGATTAATTACACATTTAGTACCACATTAAGTGACTGTATCCGATTGGCACTCGGGTGAGTCGTACGGCAGGCGGAAACGGTTTGATGCCACAACTATTCGTTAACGCGGCATGAGTCGTAAGCCTACATTACATTTTACATTTTCAGCATTTAGCAGGAGCCTTGATCCAAAGTGACTGGCAATTATAAATCCAAACAATTTTCGAGCAATGGAGGGTTAAAGGTCTTGCTCAAAGGCCCAACAGCGCCAACTTGGTCGTCGTGGAGTTGAGCGTCACTGTTTCTGTGCAAATGTTTTTCTCGCATTTATTTACGCAATCCGTGCAGTGAAACAGCATTAACGCACTTCAATGAACACACGCTAGAGGGCAACGTGTCTGGTGCAGTAGGCTGCCCTGGCTACGGCACCCGGGGAGCAGTTAGGGGTTCGGCACTTAAGTCATGACCCGACGACTCTCGAAACCTTCCGATCAAAGATTCTCCAAAACCAGGGGGAAGATTTATACGCAATATGTATATAAATGCTAATTAATTAATGTTGTACACGGAGCTGTTAACTGATAAACTTTAAAGTAATGGCATATTTTTATAAATGAAGTTTTACTTATAAAATACTCGTGTACTGTATGTGGACTACAATGTAGCGGCTGTTTGCATCTACAGGATAATTCGGTATCTTCAAATCGACTAGGTAGTGTGTCTTTGGAACATAGGAGGAAACCGGCATTCCCAGAGGAAACTAACACGGAAACGTTGCGCCTGACACAGAATTTAACCAGACTGCCCCACCTGGGGTTCGAATTCAGGACTGCAGAAGAGATCAGGTCAGTTTGATGTAAAAGCTTAAACTCGCCTTACATTTGTAGCCTGGAATCTCCTGCCATCTAGTGGACAGAATTTAGTACAGAAGAAAATACGTTTTTACGTTGTTTTGTTTTTTTTACACACTGGGCGAATACACAAAATACAGGTCGCCAGTCTGTTGCAGAGGACAAAGACGAACACGAACACACACACACACACACACACACACACACACACACACACACACGACGATTTCAGTATCTTTTATTAAACTTGAGTGCATGTATTTGGACTATGTGAGGAAACCGGAGTACCCAGAGAAACCCCACGCAGACACCAAGAGAACATGCAAACACCACACAGAAAGCCCACGATTGCCAGGTCTATATTCTGGTATTTGAAAAAAAAAAGTCTGAAAAGTGATTTATAATTTAGGCGTATACGATAACTACCTATGGGTCCTGCAGTGCATGATTTGTAGGGGTGCACAATCGGTCAGGACGTGGGGTTTAAAAACAACGTAATCCAACATCCGGGTCTCTCGCTCGCCACCCAAGTCAAGATGGTGAGTGTGCGCTAACGTTCACGCTCAAATTAAAACGTTTTTAGTCGTTTTAATAACCGGTTTAATAACCGCCTCACTGTCCAGAAGTGGAATAAAACTTCACAAGTGTACAAATAGTTTAAAAGTTTTGACACGGATGATTAAAAGGCGACATTGAGGAGGTTTAGAATGCTAAGCTACTGTAGCTTTCGCATTTACTGTGGAGCCGAATGTTGAGCCACATTATTATTAAACTGTTATAGTAGAATTATAACTATAGTTCCAATGATGTAAGGCTATCACTGTTGGGCTCTTGAGCAAGGCCCTTAACCTGTAATCTGTTATAACACCGTAATGTCACTTACGTATATACACAGAAACTGAAGAACCTCGTGAATGGTTATAACAAAATGCTTAATCAAGTCTCACTTCATGTGGCTGCAGCCTCCTGGAGAGTCGACAGGACACGACTGTACCCTCGAAATGTGGCACTAAAATCCCTAACTGCTCCACGGGTGCCGTGGCTAGGGCTGCCCATTGCTGCCCCCTAGTGTGTGTGTGTGTGTTTCACTGCACAGATTGAGTTCAATGTGTAGGATTAATTCCGCTGTGTTAAAAATGTGTTGTAAACGCATCACGTTTAACATGAACGATTGAACGTTTGTACCACAGACTAAGAAAAGGAGGAACAACGGTCGTGCCAAGAAGGGCCGCGGTCACGTCCAACCCATCCGATGCACCAACTGCGCTCGCTGTGTGCCCAAGGACAAGGCCATCAAGAAGTTCGTCATCAGGAACATCGTGGAGGCGGCTGCAGTCAGGGATATCTCTGAGGCCAGTGTGTTCGATGGTCAGTAAGGTCATATTCGTAATCTCATTTTTGAGCGTCAACTGATTTAATAGCTACGGATAAATTAATAGTGGCTACATTATTCATCCGTGGAATTTGTATATTTTATTGTTTTTCCTTTAAATCTTTATGAACCGCTTGTCTCTATGTTGACAGCGTACGTCTTGCCCAAGCTGTACGTTAAGCTTCATTACTGTGTGAGCTGTGCCATCCACAGTAAAGTGGTGAGGAACAGATCACGGGAGGCTAGGAAGGACCGTACACCGCCACCGCGCTTCAGACCTGCCGTAAGTTCATCCTCCCAACACTTTTGCTTCTAGAACAGCATCTCGATAGATGCACGTAGGTATCGTGGAGCAGTATCATTGCGGAATAATATTGACTTTTTTTGTGCGTCTTGTCTTGCAGGGTGCCGCCCCAAGAGTCCCTGCAAAACCCATGTGAAGTGGACAGCAATGTTTTTTACATTCTGTATAAAAATAAATTCACTTCGAGTCTAGATGGGTTTGTTTGGCCTTTCATTTGTGGCAGGAAAACTACAAACCAGAAACTGAGATCTCAATTCTCAAAATATTAAAGAACCTGACAGTGAAATGAGATCAGGCTTGTAACGATATACAAGATGTAATAATTTATAAGCTGTAACTTAATGAATTCTTCTTCGTTAGTTGATTTCCAAATGTCACTGGTCAAATGAGGGCCGTTACAGAGCATTACTGGATGATGCTTGTTAAATTGACAGAACAGTCGAGTGATTTGAGACATGAAGTGCCGTTGATGCAGTTAAAGATTCAATTTTCTTTTGCACACGTTACCCATCACACCATCTCGAACAAATACACACAAGTGTAAAATAATTACTGAGATGTTTAAGTGGACAGGAAATACGACAATTATTACTTTATTGGACATGAAAAATTACTTCCAACTGAACGCAGGTTCACTCCTTAAGAACAAAAACAAAAAAACAAAACGGCATCATCTGAACCCGACACACCTTTTTAAAAGAACATGAGGCAGTTTTTTTTAACAAATCTGAGGTAAAGAGTTTTCTTTGTCATATACATTTTTTTTCCACAAAGCCGGTAAAAACATGAAGCCCAGGAGAAAGCCTGTAAGTATGAAAGGGAGCGACGATCCCTGCCTCGTCTAAACTCTCGCGCTCGCTTGTGACGGCTGCTTCACAGTTCGTTTAAAAATATTCATTTGATTTCGAGTCTCGCACGCGCGCGATCGAGGTGGCAGGGGGGTGCGGTAAACTTTGGGAAGCGAGACAAGGCGGCGGAGGACGATCTCCAGCTGATATACAAGCTGAACAATTCCAGATTTCCAACAAGCAAACGGACGAGCACACATGCTACCTTCTCACCCACGCGCCACGTACCTATTTACACATCATTTCATCCGTTAAGTGCACTGATCAGTGTAAATATATATATATTATACATATATATTCAATGCTTTTGTTTATTCTTAAATAACTTCAAGTAAACTTTTATCTGCGGTTGCGGAAAGAATAGTAAATTTTCTTGAGCTATGAAGGGTGCAAAGCCATTGGTGTGAAGGAAATACTGGTTTGGGTCTCGTTTCCGAGTGCTTTCTCGATCATTCACACACATTTTCGTTCACATGTAAGAAGTCGCCGGGAGCATTTTGGCTAGCAGGAGGTCCAACACCAAGTCACTTTAGCGAACATGCTACGACAACCTTAAGCACTGTCCACGCTAGAAAAAGCATTACACAACCTCAGCAACAAAATCTTTGATATTTTAAACTTGTTCATTGGTGCTTTACATCTTAATTTGTGCAAAATTAAAAAAAACAAAAACAGGCCTCGGCGGCGGGTAGAAAATTCGTCGATGATGTATCACTCCCTCCTTTTAACCTGCACAGACGAACACTCTGATGTCGGTGGGAGTCGATCGTACCTTGATAGAAGAAGTTAATTCAAACATGACATGATCACACAGGACAAGCGTACACGATACAAGGTCAAAACCAGAGGCGGAAGCCACACGAACAACCGAGCATCGATTTTACAACACGAAAGGATCTTCCACTTTCCGAAATCTTCGTCTTCTCCTTCTGTTAGGAAAATAGTATTTATAGAAGTTTAAAAACAGCACACTGTCCATCAAATCTGTATCACCTACATATTGTATCAAATTTTGTACTTCTTGTCTCTAAATAGCATTTTTTAAAATCAGAAATCAGTGCAATCGAGCAGTTTCAAAAGCAAAACGTTCCAAAGCTCAGTCACCATTTAGTACTGTAAGATCTTCTAAAGCATTTACGAACCCCCACCCTCACTCACCCTCGCACCCAAGCAAAAAAAACCTCACATTTAAGCAGTTAGAAAAGTGCAAACCTCAAATGAGGTAACGATCCCCCTCCTTCTTATCGTTCAGTCACAGAATGCTAAACGGATCCATGTTTGATCTGCACCAGCACGTAAAAGTTTCTGTTCACCGGCCGATGGGTTGATGTGTCCGGTTACTACATACAGTTCTGAAAAGGAAAAAAAAAAACTGAATCTTAAATGAAGCAGACCTTACTGACTATTGGCTAGAATCCGAACGAAGACGACGAGATGCGAGCAGATTCTGTACTGCAGACTGACGCTTTAAACCGGAGAAAAGATCCTGTCAGACGTCTGTGAGGTGAAACGATCGAGTTTTGAGGCACGACGGAAACCAGCGAAGTCCGAAAGTGTAAGCAGGACAGAGATTATTAGCTGACTCCAAAACTAAGGCAAATATTTCAAGTTCATTTCCACTCTGATAAGACATCGAGCTATTTTGGATATATACAACTAAGACTAAACTTAAGCCTAACTTTAATTCTATCCTACGAGAGCTGTTCTGTCTCGGGTTAAAGCCGCACTACTTAACTTTTGCTTTGAAAGGTGAATTATATAGCAGCATGAAAGTTGTGAAGGGTGCGGAAAGGGCAAGCATTAGCCTAGTGGTTAAGGCACTGGACTAGTAATCAAAAGGTCGTTGGTTCAAGCCTCACACCTCTGCCCTCCAGCTAGGCCCCTTAAACCTTATTCGCACTAGTAAAACTGTACTGCTTTAGTAAAGCTGTAAATAAATTTGTCAGAAACCCCCAGCAAAATCTGTTCGTTATATTGCTGCTCCCGAGGCCAGATAAATAAGAGGGTTGTGTAAAGAAGGGTTTCTTTAGCTGGTCTAGAAAAATACTGAATTCATGGTCCCTTTGTTTTTTAGAGTGGTGCACCGCAGACCGATCCAAAAAGTCATATTTTGAAACATTTATTTATTATTTCGAATCATTTATTTATTATTTTTATTATTTATAACAAAGCAAATGCAGCGCTAGCAAACGTAGCTGAAACGTTTTGAGGGATAGTATTGCAGCTTTAAGCAGTCGGGATGTGCCCTGGCCAACTGAACTTCGACAGCATCGAACACCGACAACATGCAGGACTAGTCTACAGCAACTAGTTAAGGCAAGGTAGGTGTGTGTGTGTGTGTGTGTGTGTGTGTGTGTGTGTGTGTGTGCTCCATCAATATGGCCGACACACAGCTCCTCTCCTTCTAATCTTTTAGAGATCTGCAGCTTGTGCTGCTACTTCGTGATTCTCCTTCGACGGTCCTTTTCCTCCCTGAGTCCGCTGTATTCTACTCCTCTACAAAGCCGCCGTACACTCCAGACTACACTTACACCTATACAGCACGTGTTCCGGATCGCTCGCACAAACTCCGACTTGATCACAGCATCCACGTCGCAGATCGTACAGAAAACACGCCGCCGAGCACCGGGTTCCTCTAACTAACCATCAAAAAAGGTCAAGCCCGCTGAAGAAAGGCACTTCAAATGAACGGATTTGGGAGTGCTATCAGGCGACCAGGTGATTTCTTCCTGATCTCCATAAGCACCAGGCTGAACGGATCCTGACCGGCCTCTGATGGTGAAGCCCGGTGCACAGTACACAATATAAAAACTCGCTCAGGGATGCGGTACGACTTATAATACATGCTTTGCTTTTTGAAAAAAGTTTGTCAACACTTTATATTTAATCTAGAGAGAGCTGACATGGAGATATGAAGG
This sequence comes from Hoplisoma paleatum, assembly GCA_028565875.1. Lineage (NCBI taxonomy): Eukaryota > Metazoa > Chordata > Actinopteri > Siluriformes > Callichthyidae > Hoplisoma > Hoplisoma paleatum. The sequence goes on along the minus strand of JAOTRQ010000011.1, from coordinate 283,134 downwards.
CATGGACTCTGTGTAAGTAACGTTTGCCAATTGTCACCAAGGTAGAATTAACTAACCCTAGTATTTAATTCATTAGAAACTCCATCGTTCTCTGCTATCATAAGAATATAAGAATTACAAAAGATTGAATGTGTAAGATTCTGCGAGAAGCCACTGAGAACTGCAGTTTACAGAATATGAGCGATGCTATTCTTTAGTAGATAGGATAGAATAAAACGACATTAATCATTTTGGTCAAACACATACACACGGATGATTTTAACCCTGTAGGGTTCCATCTCCAAAACCTTTAGCAAAATGTTAGCATAAACAACAGTAGTACCACAGTTAAGGCACTGGCTTTTGTGACTATCAAAATGTAAGATGTTACTTTATTTGGGGGGGGGGGTAATTCTTTATATATTTAGCATAGCCAATCTAATCCTGGGTAGCCTGACAAAGTCTAACGAGGGCGTTTAATCAATCGTTCAACTGTCTCGTCTTATCCTCCTGTACACGTTGGAGGTTGTGCGTTTCTCTAAGGTTCAAACACACAATGGAAATTCAGTCCGGTCTTTTTCACACAGCAGAAACCAACTGTGTTCGCCCCGATGTGTCCACGCTTTAAGCATTTAAACGAAGCGCCCACAATCTTACAGAGGCTGTAAATAAATAAAGCTTCGACTCGTGTACTGTGCACTAAGCGTAACCGTCTGAAACGTCACGTCGCTCTCCTGATCTGGTGCAGACCAAACTGGACTCTATATCACCTAAAAGCAGCATTTGTCTCTCTTCATCTTCCCCACGTCTAAATACCCGTCCCACCTGTGCATCCCTCCCCTCCCCTCCCCATGTATATCCAAGTGGTTTAGCCCACTTGGTGCTCCCCTCGGACGATGTGTGAGGAGAACTCGTAGCGGTCCTGGCTCCGGTGGCCACAGATGTTGCATTCGAACGGCTGCCGGAAGCCATGGCAACCCATGTGGATGGTGAACATGACGTGGTCCAGGAAGAAAATGCGACAGTGCTCGCAGCGGAACGAGCGCACCGGCCGTCCCTCGGCATCCACCAGCTGCACAGCCAGACCGGACGAGGGCGAGGACCGCGGGCTGCCTTTAGCCAGCACCCCACCTCTCTCTCTGTCTCCTTCCATGTCCGTTTCTTTGGCATGACTGGGACTGTGGCGCTCGCGCCCCCGATGGTTGACGGAGCCGGGTGCGACGCCCTGGTCCTCCGTCGTGCTCTCGTTATCCGTCGAGTCCTGGCAGCCATTGCTCGGCGAGGCGGCCCGGCTGCGTCCTAAGGGTACGTCTTCGTGGCCCTCGGCCGCCTCTCGGCCCGGCAGTGTCATGTTGATGCCACCTGCACAGTTCAAGCGCTGACCCAGGGGTGTGATGTGGCTGTAGACGGAGCTGATGACGGGGGTGAACTCAGACATGCAGGGCGCGTGAGCTGGGGGAAGACGCAGCGCATGAGGGGACTCCAACTCCTCGCCGCTCCCTCGTCCGGCACGGATGTAACGACTCCCCATAATGCACAGAGCGGAAGGGTCGCCTCCGGTGTGGGAGCCCAGGACGTCCCGCTCTTTCTCTGGACTGGAGTTGAGCTCATAAGGTGCATCAGAGATGTTCAGCCGCATGTGCTTTTCTCCTGCGCAGACACAAATACGCCAGTGATGAACGACAGCCCATGGATGTAAACATACACACAGGTTGGTAAGCGACAAAGTTATGTCTGTGTTTATTTACAAATAGATGTAATCGTACCTAAGAACTTTTGAGGTGTTGAGCGCTTCCGCTTGGTGATGCTGTTCGCCATCCGTTCAATGAAGGTCAGTTTTTCTGATGAAGGTTGGATCAGCGGGTCGACCATCACGTCCAAGCTTCGGGATTCCTCACCTGTACAAAAAGCGTCCGAATAAAAGCGTGCAGACGAAAGGAATCGACTTAGACTGGAGGGTTTTTTTGATAGGTTACCATGTGCCGACTGGGTGCTGTGAGCGGGCTGATGGTCCAGACTCTGTAGGTAGCTGTGGCAGCGTTCGCGATGCTCCTCCAGTGTGCTCTGCTGCTTATAGCTACGACCACAGTAACTGCACTTATATGGTTTCCCCACGGTCGGAGACGAGACTGAAATATACAAGCGAAACCATATTTAAAGAACGTTTTTGCTTTTCATTCCTCCCCTGATGCCTCCGTGTATATTTCACCACAGAGGATCGTCCTGTTTAATTCAGGATGTTGGTGAAATCATTTTGGGGTTTTCCATTCAGATTATTTGCATATATACGTCAGCAATTCTGCTGAAATGCTTTAGTAAAAGCAAACATTACTATAATATAGTTAGTGTAGCTAACAAAGTCTAACAAAATGTAAACTCACTATTGAAACTATTAAACGATCTCTTTATTTGGCAAATTTTTCTAAGAGAAAAATCTCGTTCGATCCAGAACACGTCGAGCGAGGCTAGAGGCTCTGAGGTTATGTGGAATGAGGTTTGATTAGACGCAGAAGCTACTGTACTTTCGAAACCAGACGCCTGAAATTTCTTATTCATACATTTCCGAAAGTCTGTAAAAGTATCGAGCAATTTATCATCAATGACGTGGAGGGTAGAAAATAATAAAAGCACCCAGACATGGAGACTAGTTTAGCATGATTTTGGAGAACTGCGTCACTCGTGATGGTAATTTCTCAGAAGCTTAGTATTCTCATTCAGACGAGTGGTGACAAAACTGCTTCACAGGTGAATGCACACAACCATTTTAAAAACACAAGCAGGATATCCTGTTATCAGAATATTCTAAATGTCAAGACTAGAACATGTATTAAGGTCATTTGCTATTTGCCAGGCGAACGAAACTCGATATGAATACGATATGAATGTTAAACCTTTACAGAAATCTACCTCTTCCAAAATACTTTCATGCTCGTGTTCCTTCAGCAGATACTCCAGGAAAGTTTTGTCTGGTGTTCTTGACTTGTAACAACACACCTGAATTCCTGGATGCCAATTTAGAATTCACTGGTAAGGTGAGATCTCGGTGCCTGTTTCAGTGCCCGGGCTCTTCACATCTCATGAGGACGGCACTCGGTGTCGCTTTTCATTCCACATGAGTTTGATAATCTGCTCCTATTCTAGGTGTTATGATCATTTTGCTGTAAATTCAAATCCAAATTAATTGATGCGAGTGTAAACGTAGACGTACCGGCATGCGTGCGAAGGTGTCCGGTGAGTGCATCGCGGCGGCGGCAGGCATAATTACAGAACGGACATTTGAAGGGCTTTTCACCGGAGTGAAGCTTTATGTGGCGCAGCAGGTTGCCCTTCTGCGTGAAAGATGCTCCGCACTGGTTACACTGGAATGGCCTCTCACCTGAAAACCAGAACGGTTCAGATTTCCTCCCCTACTCGATACGAAAACAAATACACTAGACTCACCTGTATGGCTACGTTTGTGAACCATCAGAACATTAGGGCCGATACAGATCATCCCGCATATGTCACACTTTAGTTTTCCATTAGGTAGTCGTATGGGCCCAGGTGATCCAGATCCTCCCTGACCTTGTGTTCCTCCACCAATTTCTCCTACCTCCTCTATGATCTCCCCCTTATCCTCCTTCCATCCGTCATCCATCTCTCCTCTTCTCTCTGCGATCGGTGCGCTGCCTGCTTCTTCATCACTGTACAGCTCCACCTTGATGGAATTCGCTGGACAGACACGAACGACACACATATTAGTTATGATCACGCACAGGTCAATTTGTTACTGTTAGCATCAGGGTTTGTTTTAATTCAGAACAAAACAACAAAGTTTTAAAGGGCACGACAGTGATAAACTATCACATTTTGTAAGTATGCTTATGAAATAGATTTCATTAATGCGTTGCATTCAAACAAAACCTGGAAAGTTTAATCACCCGAAGAACAAGGTCTATAATAGTCAAACTAACATTGTTTTGACTAGGAGACAATTTTGAGCAATCAAGGGTAACGGGTTAATGCTCATGGACACAACAGTGACAACTTGGTGGTTGTGGGGCTTCAATCGGCCACTTCCGGGTCAGTACCTTAACCACTAAACCATCAATGCCCTTAAATACACGAAACAAAACAAACACAGTAAAAGAAAACACACCCGTGCGACATGCATGCAATGTTGTTTTATACTAATCAATATGGTTGGAGTACTGACCACTGACAGAGCGACTGGGAGAGGAGTGCTGACTGTTAGGAGTGCTCACTGTGGGTCCTCTCAGGCCTGCGAAAAACTCCCGTTCTGTTGAAGAATCTCCACTGCCTGCAAACACACACACACACACACACACACACACACACACACACACACACACACACACACATTACACACACATACACAGTTAATGGACTACAGTAAGAAGTAAGGAAAACTGTTCCAAACTAAATTCGGCAAGTAGAGAAGCTGCCGGTACCTGACATGTAAGAACGGCCATTGCAGTCGTCAGCATTCATTCTTACACCAGCCGCCTAACAAAAAAAAACCCACAACACATTCAGCAAATAACTTCTAGTTTCAGTAGCAGAACCGAGTCATTTTCTTCTGCGAGATTAGGAAACCCTGAACATCTGAACACCCCTGAACGTCTGCCAAATCAGAAAGGAGTGTGGCTACAAGCAACTGATGAAAGCTGATTGGTGTATAGCTGGCCTTTAAATAATAATTATAATTTTAAAAAAAACAATGGATGTGTTCAGTATTCATTCAGGCACAATGGCCAACCCAGGGAACAGTTAGTAGTTTGGTGCTAGGCTCAACGGCACTGCAGTCATGACCGGTCGGCTGTCGTGATCGAACTGACAACCTTCCGATCACAAGAACAGATCTCTCACCACCAAGCCACAACTGCCACCACAAAAATCTCAGCTCCGCCAATGAGAGCCGACTAGCGGGCACGAATGTCAGTACTTGCAGTACTTAATAACGAGCGACCGTGTCTGCCGGGTGGGATAATCCGGATGATGACAAGAGAAAACAGAGAAAACAAACATTACGGGGACGTCACTTCTGTCACATTATGAAAGATTAATTATGATTACATTAATATAAAGTAAATGAACAATAACAACTCGAATGTTTTCTGTGCCATTGTAAACAGAGTAAACATTGTACCAGTGGCATGGCTTTATCACGCTAACGTAGACGAGACACCGACGTTAGCATGAAAGCTCACGAGTTATTATGAATTATAAGCGTTAATAACGATTTAAGTGAAATAAGCCGTTGACGGGACTGTTCGTACCATGTGTCACGTCAAGAGCCACCACTGACAAGGTGGTCAAAGTCCAAATAACTGCCGAGCGGAAGCGAAGTGCACTAAGTGACAAGTGGACGTCAGTAGCGAACACACTAGGTAGTGCACATAAGTGTAGGGAGCGAGCAGCCATTCGGGATACGACCCCCGTCGAGTCAAAACGAAGAAACGCTAGCCCGTCTTAGCTAGGCGCTAATAAAACACAGAAAATGAGCAATTGCATTAAAATGTCACCCAACTCATAAAAAGCAAGCGACACGATTCATATTTTATGCGAGATAGCGAATAAAAAGCGACGTTGTGTTTAATGAAATTGGGGATTTTCGGAAGCGGCGGAGGGGATAAAGCGGCTAATGTTTCTCCACAGCCCCGCTGGCGTTGCTATGGCAGCAAGCACTCTACAGATGCCGTTTAGCTAAGCTAACGTTAGCGGATAGCTAAACTCAAACTAAACGCCGCTAATCAGACCTGTTATGGTCGACTACTGTCGTCGCTCTCGGACCGGCGACGCGATCCGCACGCGCTGCGGGATGTTCACTCACCCGGATCCGCGCTCTGGTCGCTTTATTTATAAAACAGCAGCACTGTTTGTTTTGTCAAGCGGAGGCATCTCCGGGATCTTGTACCTGAAATCCCGAACAACTTCCGGGCCCTGCGCTGCTACGCAGACTCGACGAATCCATCCCTAAAATCCCTGATCGAAGGCATCCATCTATTATCTAGTTTGCCTGCTGCTTAATCATATTCACACACACACACACACACACACACACACACACACACACACACACACACACACACACACACTGAGCGAACAC
>JAOTRQ010000011.1:234674-246819 GCA_028565875.1 Hoplisoma paleatum | reverse complement strand
CTAAAACAGTGTTGTAAACATTTCTAGCATTTTTGTGATCATGCTTTATTGTGATCTGCGGCAGCCCGGCATTAAAGATAAAACTTCACTAATATGTATCCCGGTCTAAATAGTATTTTTAGTCGACTATTAGTCGATTGGTTGAAGTAAATGACCAGCAAAATCCTTGGTTGTGGACAGCCCTAATTAATATTTATATATATATATATATATAATAATGATAATAACAATTTAAAAAATGTATATGGAATAGCAAAATGGAACTTGTTTTGCGAGAGCAGGTTCAATCCTGAATTTTAAAAAAAATGCTGTCGTATTTACACCATATAAAATTAGTTCTGAAAACAAACTTTTTGCATGTATATAAACTCAAATGAATTAATCAGAAAAATAAATACATGAATTAAGATTGCAATTATTTCCACATGCTTTTGTGCAAACATATGAGACAGCCTGTATGAAACAGTAAACAAACTAATACATCAATCGAGTACTCAGACATGATGTGTATACACACACGCACACACTCATTCCCTCCTTAATCACTTCCATTATTCTATATTTGTTTATCATCAAGCTTCATTAGGGATCCCACAGCGAAAAGCAGTCACACTCAAAAAACCCTTCACTCATGTTCTGCCGTTTCATTTATCTAAAATCAGCATCTTTTTCCCCCGACCCTTCCCCTTTCTTTTCTATTTTTTGCATGTTTGCAGACGGAGCCCTTTAATATTTCAAAAGCAAATATGAAATAGGGGCTCTCATCATGAATTCTGAATGCATAAGTGGCAGCATATTACAAACTCAAAATATTGGGACACATGGATAGATGGGTGTATAGATACTTTATTTATTATATACATTATATAACTCTAACTATGTCTAGAACTACTCACACACACACACACACACACACACACACACACACACACACACACACACACACACACACACACGTGTGTGTGTGTGTGTGTGTGTGTGTGTGTGTGTGTTTCTCTAGAGGACTGATGCGCACAAGTCACATCACACACACTCATGGACAATTCGGTATTTTCCATTTGCCCTACCTGCATGTTTTCGGATTGTGGGAGGACGTCGGTTTGACCCGTGAATCGATCCCGGGACTTCTGGCTTCTTGTTTCTTTCTTTGGCTTGTTTTGTATTTGACAATCCAGCAAGTTTTAACTGATTTGTTGTCCGAACCGTCAGTGTTACCAGGATTAGATTCATTCTGATGGTCTGATCAGAGATCTGGTGATGACGGACGATCTGATCCATTTTGAGTTCAGAATCCCAGTGCTGATGTGCTAGTGGAATACTTAGTGGAGTCACATGGACTCTTTTTTAAGGTTATTTTGTGTGTTTTTGTATATTTATCAGATCAGTTAGAATGAAATCAAACTGTCCGATACCGAAACATGATTACTGTGGTCCACTTTCACTGATCAGCTTTCAGGTTTCAGTTCGACTTTTACTTTCAGGAAACTGCAGGAGAAGCTTTTTTCTCTTTTGCCGAGGGCATTTTTTTTTTCTCAAACTGTTTTAGACTTTTGTTTTATTGCTTCTTTAGGAGGCAAATAGTTGAAATGCCAGTTATATCCCGAGTATCTAAACTGTTTATCTGTCGCAGAGTTTATAAACTAACATCAGCACTTGTGAGCAAAGAGTCGAACGTTTAAAGAAACATTTCGTACACACACATTTCATTACAGTAATAGAATTAATACGGTTTAGTCACAAACATTAAACAGAAGCTGAGATGTTTCATCTTTTTCATGAAGCTGATTTTGTGAAAGTGAACCTGGTTTATTCTGCAGTAATAACATCAACAAATATGAAAGTGGATGATGTATGGAGCGCAGTTCTCCTGTGGGATGATAAATCAGCACATATGAGACTGAACTTTTATGCTTTTCTTTATAACATTATTGATTTAAGTTGATTAGAAGCGACCACCTTTACACCACCTTTATTTTCTCATTACACAGATACAGAAATGCAATTAAATTCTTCCTTCATATAGTTCAGCTTGTTTGTTAGGGTCAGAGTTCAAGATCGGTCATCGTACGGGACCCCCTGGAGCGGTCAGGTTAATGTCGACGGCCTGGATTTGAACCCGCAATCTTCCGCTTGATAAGCCAAAGCTTTGCATCATGGCTTCATATAAATAAGAGATATAAATGCATTCAGATGTGTGTTTTTACACTTACACACCATAAATGTGGATGTGAGTGATTTTATCTTTTCTTTTTTAATAATGTAACACAATCATCATCTCATGTCATCTAGCACGCATGAACTGGCAGATGTTAAACATCAGCCGGAGGGACTCATCCAACCACTCGCTCATAATCGTTTAAGGTTCCGAAGCCACACGTCTCATGTTGCTGTTTATGATTCATTATGCAATCGATGCAAAGAAAATCCTTCCTCACAATCATCAACATTTTAAACTCCGGCTAAGTTATAGCTCGTAATTACTAACAACACATTAGCTGGGTTGCCAAGCTAGAAGGATGTTGCAATATTCATTTGGCATGCTCAGAGTGGCATGTTTTTATTTATCTGTTGTGTTTATATGAACAGTTTCTACAGTTTGATATGAAGTCTTATTCTTCATCTCTTGTGTGCTATTTAATACAATTATTAACATTTTAGTTACTTAAATACTGGTAATGTCAAGCCTGGCGGCCACAAATATTCTCTACAAACCTCGTATGAGATTGAAGTGTGGAATAAAGATTGATAAAGAAATGACCTTTAAAATCTATTTAATAAATGACATTTTACCAAAAGGTCTTTGTAAGATTACTTTAGAATTCTATTATGTACTTTGTAATATTGTTATATGTATATAAGCATTAATGTTCACTATATTTCAGGGGCTGGAGATCTTTTATTATGTAACAGCGATGTGGCTACCAGCTTATAGTTAATGAGTCTTAATCTCAATCTAGAAAAGACAGAACGATTACAATGGAATAATTCACACTTTTCTGTACAGGATTGATTGTTGGTTAGAATTAATGATCTAGAATGATGTAAATCACTGCCAGGATTATTAAACTCTAAGAGGACTTGTGATTCTGATACTAATAATCATTTTAATGATTATAAAAGATCGTCAAGATTAAATTCATACAATAAAATGTTTGTATCCGACTGTTACATTTGAACGTCTGTATTGTGTAGAATTAAGATTTCTTCACTTGTTCGAACTCACCAGTCTTTATAATAAAGAACTTATAATAACAACTTAAACAAACTTATAAAAGTCACTTTCATCTCAAGCTTGAAGGCCTAAAACATTTGAGGTTTATTTTAGTCTTTTAGTCTTGCAACTGACATTAATCTTAAAATTGTTTATAAGGTTAAAGGAACCTCTAGAGTTTCTTAACTGGGGTCATGATGGGAGAATAAAAATCTTCATCGAGTTGTAGGCAAGAAATTTCCCATCATTACATCTGTGTAACGATGCGTCTACTTCATTTATGCTTCTATTGTAAAGGTTAGAATCAGAATGATTTAAATCGATATCTTAGACGTTAAGCATGAATTTCTTTATGATCTGTGATCCTTCTAGAAGCTCCGTGTTAACAGGATTCAGTCATGAGCTGAAATATCCCGGCTGGCATCTTCCTCTTCAGAACCAACGGCTCGAGTAATTTGACCAACTGGGCTTCAGCGACATCGACTAAGATCCTTACAGAATTGATTTGGCTGTTTTTTTTCTGAAACTCTTCTCAGCTATAAATTCTGTGCTGTACGTTATTTCCCACGTGGTTAAAAGTCTCTTAAATTACAGCCACGTGTGACTGAAGAAGCCGATTCACCATTTAAAGAGGAATTTGTGTTCTTACAGAATCAGCTTTCATTAAAAGTCTTAAAAAGCTCATTTAAAGTGTGTGAGAACGAACTCTGAGGTTCCCGTCTGTGCTTACATTCACTTTATTTACTCCCGACGGCTTTTGATCATTATTATCCAATAGTTATAAAATAATAAAACACACACCACACATGCCACTGCAGCAGATTTCAGTTCATTATGGGGCCATTTAATTGAAACTTGTTCCCGGAGCTACGATTCCACTCCACATCCTGATCCTGACCAGCAGAACCCGACGGAACCCGGAACACCGACCCGGATGGAACGGAACGTAGAACCTCTACCATTAGAACATGAAACATTTAACCCTTCATGGATTATTATTATTATATAAAGTGGAAATGATGGAGACAATAGCACAGCTGTGGTTCACAAACACAGCGACAGCGTTTTAAAGTCTCGGCTACAAGCCTTGCTGTAATGACTTTAGCGTGTATTGATTTCCTCTTGGTTCTCCAGTTTCTTCAAAGCTCCCACAGACAAAAGAAAAGCCAGTAACGGCTGCCACTGCACATCGATAGTCGACGGCGTTTATTTCAGCTGCTGCTTCACATCAGTAATGAGATTCTTCTCTCGTTTGTGCTGCCACATCAATCAGCACCTAAATACCAGTCTACTGATATACAACATGTAAACTCCACAAGTGTGTGTGTGTGTGTGTGTGTGTGTGTGTGTGTGTGTGTGTGAGAGAGAGAGAGAGAGAGAGAGAGAGAAAGTGTGTGTGTGTGTGTCACACACAATTATTGTAAATATATCCGTTTATTAATATATATATATTTATAATTTTTTTTATTTTATTTCCTCCTATTGTTTTATTGTAATATATTTCATTCTTTTCTATAGTTTTATTTCTGTAAATTTTCTTGCAAAACTTTTATTTTATTTTTATATACATATTTGTACTTTGTACTTATATTTGTATGTATGCTTTGGCAATACGAATGCCCATATTTGTCATGCCAATAAAGCATCTTTGAGTTTGAGTTTGTGTGTGTGTGTGTGTGTGTGTGTGTGTCTGTGCGTGCGCGTGCGTCATCTCCTTCTTTCATACGGTGTCTTATGTCGGTTTTAAAACCCTGTTATGAAAATATTATTTTTGCAGTTGATAGTTTAAATGGCTCCCAGAAATAAAAGCGACTTCCCGAGTCGTAAATATCAAATTTTACAAGCAGCACACTAGTGCAGGAACGGAATCCACATCATTCTATCCAGCAGGGGGCGGCATTAGCACGTCTCAGTACTCGGAACGTTTTGCTTCGTGTTTAAATACTTGATGTGGATTTAATAAAAGTTCTTCGATTCTTTTTTAATTCGTTTTATAAATAATTCGATATAATTAAGTTGATACTTGATCAAATGAACATTCTGATTTATCTCAATATACTTCATTGTTGAACACCAACAAACAAATCATTTTATTTCATATTTAAGCTCATATAAAGACTCAGCCACATTGTTCTAAAGGTTTTTAGTCTGATTCGACTGATTCGAGTCAAGTCAGTCCAGCAAAGATCCACACGATGGCAAAGAAACACCACAGACAACAAACAGTTCCATCATAAATCATTGGAATCGATCATTTTCCAGTCACGGAATTGCAAAATACAAATATGAAATCTTATGATACAAATTAAAACTGAATGAATCGTGTGAATCAAATGAGTCATGTGAAACCTGAGTCGATTCAGTGATGTAAATGTCTCAGTAAATAAATGTCATTCATTATTCATGATTATTTTTATATATGTTTGATATAACCTTATGTACTGATTACACCGGTCTATAAGAGGGAAACAGAGTGTAACATTTCACAATCTTAATGAACAAACAACGTGGTGTCCCAAAACACAAACTGCAGGTGGAACTCCTGAATAATAATGGAGCTTAATTGCATCCACCTGAGTCTTACACACACACACACACACAGAAAGAGACAGACAAACAGGAGAAACTTCTTCCTCATTCTGGATTTTTAGATGTGTGTAACTCATCATGTCTAATTCGGATGTAATTGAATCTAGATTTCTTGATTTTGATCAGATGTACAGTTATGAGAAAAGGTTACAGACTTTTAATGACTGGCCTTTTCGTGAGGACTGCCAGTGCACGCCAGAACTGGTGAGTTCACATGAGGTTATAGACTGGAACCCCCCAAAAAACATCTAAAAACATCCTAAATTCTCCCAAGAAAATTAAACAGACTGTATGAGTTTCTCGGTTTATAATATTTGTTCTAAATGTGGTAGATTGGTAAACATTTCAATAGGATACTAAGTTTCGTCTCTAACATTTGTAAATGAAAATGATTTGTTTTCTTTCTGCTCGTGTCTCTCATCATCATCTTAATTTACTTTCCCGACAATGAGATGGCGAAAGCCGGCTTTGTCCACTGCCCCAGTGAGAATGAACCTGACGTGGCCTGTTGTTTTTACTGCCTAAAAGAACTGGAGGGTTGGGAGCCTCAAGATGTTCCCTGGTAAGTAGTTTAGTTCCAGCAGGTTTTGGTTATTCGTCTGCCCATCGCTGTACAAAATTTAGCAATCAGATTTAAAGAATAAAACATCATTGATGCATTTATTTTTGTTATTAGTTTACTCTGGCTGCATTTGCTTAGTAAATCCTGATTAAACTTTGTTTGCCTGTGAAAGGTTGGAGCACGCCAAACGTTCCCCTGACTGTGAATTCCTGCAGATGAAATCATACGACGAGCTCACGGCCATCGACTTCTTCCGTCTCGAGCAGGGAAGGATTCGAAACTACATTGTAAGTATTGCTGCACTCGGATGAAGTGATGATGTGCTTGACTGGAGCTGATTTAACATCCTTTTGTTCCATAGAGAAAGGTTGCACACATGAAGATGGCGTATTTCCGTGACGAGGTGGAAAACACCAGCAGAAGTCTGAGAGTCCTTTTTGATATCGTGCAGTGACATCGATTTTATTCATGCTTGTGTTTTTGTTGAAATAAATAAGTTTATACATTGTGATGTCTATCGTTTGGTGAAGACGTTTGAAAGTCTCGGACCAGGTCAGAGCGCCATGTGGAGGCAGCATCATGCCGACCTGCAGGCACGAAATCACTGATGAAATGCGTCGTTTAGCACAGTTCTGGATGTTTAGCTCAACTTGCCACTCTTGTCTTTCTTGAAAGGCCCCACTCATCCGAGCCTTGACCCTGGGCAGATGGTCTCGAACCCCTCCCGTTCAATACCAACTGTTGCCTCAGCAACATCTGTCACTGTAGACACATCCGAATATAGAGGAGGATATGGAGGGAGAGGTGGGGGGCACAACCGTGATCCCAAATCTGAGAGGTACCTACTGCACACTTGTGTGTAATGAATCTCAATCTGGACAGAGTGACCAGTTCTCTTACACCATCTGCGTCGGAATGCTAGCGGAATGCCCTTTGCCTACCTGCCATAGGGTGCAATGGTTCAGCAAGATGGTCCTGGGCTCGATATTTCCCCTTTCTGTTTCTGCCCGGGTTTACGCTGGGTGCTCCGGTGCTCCGGTTTCCTCTCGCAGCCTAAAAAACGTGCGCGGGACCTAAATCGGCGATACAAAATACGTTCCATGTTGTTCAAGCCTTAAGACTTGATTTTAACTTTGTGTATTGAGTAATTACAGTGTATCATTCAAATCCCTGGCAAACAAATAAACAATTGGTGGCACTGAAATCTTTGGACTGTTGGAGCAAAATTGTACATGGTGGATGTTAAGGATGGTCTGGGTTCCAGCGTTATTGTCCACTTGCACATACAGTAAGCTTCAAACTGACAAGAAGAAGCCTCAATTATAAATTTGTTAAATAAATTAAGGCTTTTAAGTTCAAAATATAGAGTCCAAATAATTTTAGTTGTATGGTACATTCATTTTTTAAAAAGAAATGCACATAAATGAGTGCTATTACATAACCGCTACCTTATTTATTATTATTTTTTGCTGTATAGGATGAGGATAAAGTCGTATTAAGCGGCTGATCAGGGCTTTATGTCCTGGGGCCTGCATTAGACGTTAATCTGGGACATAGAAAGAGGGAGAATCCGTCCCCCTTTATCCCATCCCACACACACACACAATGTATTATCCGGTAAAGCTATATGTCACCAATCTAAGCAAAAAACACATTTTAAGATATCGTATATGTAGGTTTCGTGCAATTACTAATAAATATAATATTTGTGATGCCTATTAGCAAATCGGATGCACGTATAGGTGTTGTGAATTATAAAGTCCGGATGTTAACTCTGAGCAGTTATCGTCGACTATTACTGTTCAGCATTTATTCTTTTAATAATGATAAAGCAATTCCTTTTTATTTTAAATCCCTTAATTGCTTTCAGAGATTGGCGGCTACCTTTCCCGTTTGCTTTGGACCAGTGACTAGTAAGTGGCATATGGACAAACGGACAGATGTTCCCAACAGAAAGTTTACAACCTGAGAGCACCATTGGGGCCCATCTGTTGCTGTGTGTGTCCTCCCTCCCAGTCCCTCGGCTCTCCTCATCTTACACTGGAGGGGCCTGTCCTCGTCTCCCTCACCTCCGTTCAGCCTCCCGACCTCCCACCCCCGCCCCTCCACATTTTACCCGGCGCCACTCCAACCCCATAATCAAAGCTATTCAGGGCTTATTACATGCAGCGCAAATTAATGATGAGGGCCTCACCTGGAGGTGTGGGGTTAAACTCACCGAGGGCAGGGGGTCGCCGGATAAGGCCGCACGCTGGAGCACATGACTGACTTTTTCTCTTATGATTATTCTTCAGAAATGCTTCCGCATCCTTGAGCGTGATGCGCTGATGGCCGCCCGTAATATGTGCGATCATTCCCAGGGCGATCCCAGGGCACATTTTTTTTACAGCCCTTCATTTTAGAATGAATAAATGTCTCAAAACAATATTTTCCCACGGAATACTATCGATATCAGTTTTGTAAATTCACTAGCCGATAGTAGAATACTTCTATGTTTAATATTGTATATTTCGTTATTGTATTCAGCTTTTTAAAACTACTATTAAGCAGTTTTGTCAAGTATTAAAGTAAGAATTTAGTTGTACTAGGAATGTGCCAATTACAATAAAACAAACTAACAAGAAGCAAACACTGAAGTGCCCTTAAACGAGGCACCGAACACTTAACTGCCCCCCCCCGCCCCCCGGGGATGCACACTGCTGCCCCTAGTGTGTGTGAATCTCTGTTTCACTGCACAGACTGGGTTAAACGTGGTTCACAGTAGTAAAAAGAGTTTTCTCAATTCTAATTCTAAAACTGTGACCTTGACTTGGCTAAATAAGTAGAAAATAAATAAAATGAAACATTTCATTAGATTCATTTCATCTCAACATTTTTTGTCTAGTGACGTTTCAAATTTCCTTTCAAAATGCTTTTAAAATACTTTCAAAAATCCATAAATCCCGTATATATATACTAATATATACTAATGTTCTTGTTCAAATAACAATTGTGAAAAACTAGTGACCGACACCCCATGTTTACATAAAAACTGAACCTTTATTCATAGTTATTAACTTGTGTTAATAAGAATTCTATAAATGCTTCAATTACTATGAATACACTATTAATATAACTTGCATACAGCTGCATATGAACGTTTCACTATTGTCATTTACGTACATTTTGCATGTGTAACTTTACATGTCTGGTTGCAATATTCACTTTTTAAATACGGACTGTTGTAATATATTGGCCTGCTATCCGAATATATCGCAAAAATATAATATACTACGGACTGTTGCAATATAGCTAATGTAGCACAATGTCTGGTTGCAATATATCTGCACACTTGTACTATCGCTTTTCTGCGGACTGTTGCAATATATCTAATGTAGCTTCACCTCTGTACAATGTACATATTATATTTTATATTAGGATTTTATTTTGTAAATTTGATTTGACTTGTTTATTTATCTACTTTAACTGTTGACAATCCACTGTGGACAAGTTTCCTTCCTGTGCATATGACAATTACTCTTGTGATTTTGTCTTATTTATAAGATACACGCATTCTGGAGAGCCAGCAACAATGATACTTCTGAGTTTTGAGGCATTTTAAGACCTAAAAGTCATAAAGTTGACCTGTTTTTGGAACTTTTGTGGATCCACATATTTAGTTGTGCACTGTATTCCAACATGCATCCGCGATAATCTTTGCAAATCCCAGTGTGACGACTCTCCCTCCCCTTTTTCCGTCTTTTTCTTTCTTTTCCATTGCTTTCTCTTTATTTCTCAATTTCTTTGCACGCCGAGCAGCGTGAGCAGGACGATGGGGCTGCCTCTCTCACACAACCGGGCCCTCCTACCTTGCCTCCTTTTTGTGCCTCCATCCATCTGTCCCTCCTCTCTAGCCTTTGTGATGGCTCAAAGCTGGGCCACGTCCACAATGCTATGGGCGTGTGGAGGGGGAGGCAGGGTAAACACGGCAGCATCCCCATCCCATTAGAAGCTCTTTAACTCTGACACCCCGGCACTCTCACAGGACCCGGCGCTCACGGCCCGGGTTCAACCTCTTACCCTCACCTCACAATGTCACCCAGTATGACCCATTCATTCAAGCTTTCTCTCAAAACGGCTCTTATTCACCCAACGGCATGGCTGCTGGTGCTGACTTACATTGTTTGTTAGAGATGTTGGACACATTTGTACCCACTAATTTCTTAAAAACTTTGATCTTCTATGATTGTTTAGTTGAAACGCAGTAAATTTTAACATAAATATATTTTCCTGTGACTTTTTTTAGCGTATTCATTTCCCTTCTGTTTTGTTATTCGCCTATCAATTGTTTTATGAAAGTACATCAATATCAAATCACTTACAGTCCCCCACACATTGTATCTTACCTATTGTATATTGTTGAAAATTATATGTAGATTATCTGCTTGTTGTTTACACAAGAGTGTCAATAACAGCCGGAAGCAAACTCCTTGTAAGTGTAAACATTTTTGGCCAAAAAAAAATGGATTCAGATTCTGAACTTCTTGTGTTGAACTATGATCAGGTTTTTTCATGGTCGAATTCTTTCCCCACTGGCAAGCACTTGGAGAAGATTCTAATATGTCGGCCACGTCTGCTCGGAGTTTTTATTTAGTTATAAAGAATGAACTAAGAATCTAAACTTTTCTTTTCCAAGCTTCGTCTGCAATACTTCGAACGTATTAACACTGATAGACGACTGAGATTAGGATTAAGCTATAATAATCCCTTTGCCTGTATATCACCGGATAGAATGAAACAGGACTTTACAGGCCGCATAATAATATATTGTACCTAGTTAATCTCTCATCTTGACACCCTTCCTTTTCACCTCGGCTTGTTTTTATTTAAGCATTCGGTTCTTTGTCTTTCTTTTCCCAAAGATCTTCTTCCCTCAGGCCTCACATCTCCCTTGTTTCTTCCTCCAGCTGCTCCCTGGGTCATGCTCGCCCATCTCGGTTTCAGCGGGCTCCTGCTCTGGAACCTTGATCGTTTCTCTTTCGAGTGTCGTGTCGTGTCGTGTGTGTATGTGTGTGTGCAAGTGACCGAGGAGGATGGAGGATCACAGTGTTAGCAACAGCAGCTTAAAGGCAACGGATTAGGGCAGCACAAGCACTGATTAAAGCCTTCCAGCCTCCTCTGGCCCCATTAATACAATCTTAATCACGACGCTTTATCCCTCATCTCGCCCCTGTGGATCAGGACCTTTCATTTAGTGGTCGTCCGTGTTGTTTGTCCAGTGGATTAGTGCCACTGTGAGACAAAAAAAACAAGAGAAGAAGCCAGAGAAAAGGCCTGAGACTGCACTTTAATGTCCAATCATTCTTCCTTCATTTCTCTCAGACTTTTTTTTTTAAACCCCAACCTGCCTGCCCACGGGAACAAAAGCGGCCGCTGGCGACCGGGTTCACGCAGAAGCCACGACGGCCATTTTGAACGCGCTCTTGTTTGAGAACCGAATATTTACACTGTCACTTGGATTGATTACAGAACGGCCTGTGCGTCCATGTGTAGGAACTATTTATTAGATTAGAAATCTGAAAACCTTATTATGTTTAGAATAACTAAGGAGTGATGAATCACACCAGCCCAGTGCCTCTAAAAAACTGGGGTTCGAAAATTAGCCGCGCTAATGGCTGGCCGGAAAGCTAATGGCTACACAGAAATTATTGTGTGTGTGTGTGTGTGTTTGTGTGTGTGTGTGTGTGTGTGTGTGTGAGTGTGTGTGTGTGTGTGTGTGTGTGTGTGTGTGTGTGTGTGTGTGT
>JAOTRQ010000011.1:200635-212250 GCA_028565875.1 Hoplisoma paleatum | reverse complement strand
ACACACACACACACACACACACACACACACACACACACACACACACACACACACACACACACACACACACCAACACAGGAACACATCCTTTTTGGAAAGTCGCTCAGTCTTAACTCCTATACCATTCACAATAATACTTCTTATATTCTAATAATTAAGTCAGACTACTAATCTAAAAGACCCACTCGCGCTCAATTGTTACTGTTGGACCCCTGAGCAACACTCTTGTAACCCTCACTCATGTAAGTCACTCAAACTGTAGGCTAAGTGTGTGTATCATGTATTGTGATCGGGAAGGTCGTCTGTTCGATTCCCAGACCCAAAAGTTTTACGACCGAAGAGCCCTCAAGCAAGGCAACAAACCCAAACCCGGGCCACCGTTTGGAGGACTGTCCCGCTGCGTGACCAGATGTGCTCAGTACTGCCCCCTAATGTGCGTGTGTGTGTTCACTAGTGTGTGTTTCACTGCACGGATCAGGTGTGTGTGGCCGTGTGTGAAAAGCACGACGGTTGTTGAAAAAATACAAAAGAAATTCTTTCTCAATAACAGATGGACTGTTTGTACATGAGATTAACGGCCTAATGGAATAATATCGTGTTTATGATAATGATTTTGTTGAAGGTAATCGTGCATCAGAGCAGCGAGCACATTTGCATGCAGCTTAGCCGATTTGTTGCCAGTAACTGCGGTTAAAAGGTGGAGTTTCGGTGCAGCTCTATTGAGAATTCTGTGTAACTCATCCAAACTTCCTCCCTGTCAGGTTTAATCACACATCTGCGATTTTAAACATTAATGGTGAGCGGAAGTGGGATACATATCGATGGCTCTTTCTCATCACTTTTTTGATGAAGGTTTTTTTTCTCCCCCTGACGTGACCACTGTCAAACGAGGAAAAAGAGAAGGAAGTGTATCATGGCAGAGACGACGAGGGGAGACGACGGGAAGATCTTCCCCTGATAATAACTGGTGAGGCACAAGCGACTGTGGATCCGGACGGATTCAGTAGGGACGTTGTAGAGTTTGTGTCTGTGTCGTTGCGTTCTGAGTTAAACAGTGTGTCACTTTCGTTTTGTGACTTGGTCAATCCGTTTCATTAGATACACCGGCGCCCGCGCGTACACTGTTCACGCACGCTTTTAGTTTTTGGCCTCCATGGATGCATAATCATCGCTGGAAGTCACTGGCAATATAGTGAGAATTGGATCTTTAGTGCCTGTTAAAATATTACTGAGCTTATTAATATTGAAATATGCACGTCTGCGAGCTGTCTGTCTGCTTATTTTTCTCCCCGTTTTCCTTTCCCTATCGTTTTCGCTCGCTCCCTCGTTCTTTCTGAGTCCGTTTCCCCCTTCATGTTGGTGGTATTCTGGTTTTCAGTCATATTTAATAGAAACAAAGACTAACTGAGGCACTCGGGTGGTGCGGTGGTCTACAACGTCAACGCTGCCTTGTATACGTACAGTGTGTGACTCCAACGTTCTTCATCACTTCTAAGCTGCTCTGGATAAAAGCCTCGACTAAATGTTGTATGTTGTATCTTTAACGTTTCATATAGCTGCGTTTATCTATCCTACTTAGTAGTACCCAAATTAGTAGTACCAAAAATTAGTTTGACAAATATTCACATATAGATCAAATGTTCTTTATCACTTCTATGTAACATTGGATAAAAACGTTGGCTGATTGCGATGGGATGATAAAGAATGATAAATAAAGCTCTGTGATGCATTGGCAACCTGTCCAGGTACGTATTTTGGTGCACAGTCTCTTCTGCAACCTCCGCAACCTCGACCAAAATAAAGTCTCTCTTTTTTTGGACGCTTGGATTCTGGATAGACCAACGTTTCTGTTTCGTACGGCTTCTTTCATGTGCTTGATCTTCATTCCCATGTCATTCCGGCTAAAGCGACCCTTGGTCTCCAATTTTTCCTTTTAACCACTGACCATTCCGGGGAGCATCTCCTTTTTCCAGGCAGTTTGCTTTTTATTTTTTACATGTTCAAAAACAGGTCGGTTTATGTCATCTTCTTTCTTCTTTCTGGTATGCTGCCTTCCGGGAAGCATCTCTGGGTTTATACGATCAAAAGCACCGTTGTTAGTGATCCTAGCTGTCCATGGGTTACGTAGAAGTCTTCACCAGCACCACATCTAAAGAAAGAATAAACATCTCAAGATGAATTGTTGAAAATAAAACAAAAGTAAAGATAGAGTGCTTGCTTCACCGTCGATGCGTTTGATTTTGCTCGGTCGTATTTACAATCAAGCCGATAAAAGCCTGATTTGATTTAATACTTTGCCCTGCCTCGTATATTTTGCACCACATTATTAAAGCCGCAGGTCGTGCAACACAGTATCCTGTGATTTGTGTTCTAAACAATGCATCAGTCACTGTATCTCACTCATGCCATGCGTAGTTTTGCGCGTCACCGATTCTCACACCGCTAATTAATGTTCCGACTGTGCTTATAAAGCAGAAGATGCCAAACGAGATAAAGATCAGAACATGGATCATTACTGAGTTATGATATTTAAATTGGCCTTCATTTTCATCCGCTATGTTCATCTGCATATCTGCTATCGTGTCGCGGTTGTATTGCAAGCCTGCAAATTACCGAGAGACTTAATGTAGATCTTGTTTGTTGGGCTGCAACAAATCAGAACAACAAAAGTCAGCATAAGTCTATGCGACTCTAGTACATATCGGATGAATGGAATAAGCCTGTTATTAATTAACATTAATGATACATTCATCGGACCATTAGGTCGCACCTCGGGCCTTGGGCATGGTCGTTATATATTCTTAAAAGACAGCAAATGTTTCATCATCATATTGATTAGTCAGCAACTTTGTATTGATTTGTAATAAGCCATTTTGTCTCATGGGACCCAAACTACGTCCCTACCCCCTTGCTTCCCCCCAAAATATCCTCCACATCATATACCAGTGATCAGGCATTGTCCTTCGTGATGATCTGGTGGTGAGGATAATGGTTCCATAATTACGGAGTCATCGATGCCTTAAAGCAGTGTTATTCGTGCATCGTTTGTTTACTAATCAGTCCTGACAACCCTGCTAAAAAGCGTCATGATGATATGCTCCTACCATCATGTTTTACGTGAGGGTGCTAAAACATTGTGCTTCGTTAGATTTATTCCATTCCGTACCGAACAGGACCACGAAGTGAAATCACTTCATAAGCAGCGAAGACCAACTCCATCCGTTTCAATGATGGAAACAAGCACTAAAAGCTACGTGAAGCTTTCTTATCCTAGATAATAGAAATACCAGTCGGAGGGACACTTTGTTGGCTGTGATTTTAATGCCCAAACATGGCAACAACTACCCATCCTCTAGTTCTAGTCTATTACAGTTCTAAGCCAGTTCGGTTCTAATACCACCGATCAATGTCTTCCACCGACTGATTAACTGATTAGGCTCTAAACTCGACTAATCAGGACTGTAAATCTGGGTTTAATGAGTGCTGTCACAGAGCAGCGTCCCCCAGCAGTCCATTCTCCGACCTAAAGCTTTATTGAACTAAGCAGTTAAGTGTCTTTCAGGTCGGGTCCTCGGCCAATTATGAATTCCTTAATGAGTTCAATCGAATGGGTTACAGAGCAAACGTCACGAGCATATTCGATGCTTTATAATACTTTAAAACCTCCTGAACTCGACATGGATAAAACTGTGTAGGTTATATAATCATCTATCTTCAGTTATAATGATATTCAGTGATAATAACGGATAATAAATGGTGTTACTAGCGACGGTAATCATCGTTCACTCAGGAACAGCGACAACGTCTGTATGCATATGAGTGTCGCTACCTTACTGTCTACCTACACAAACTAATGAGAGTGTTAGTGACGCCCTATAAGACTTTATACATACCTAATGAGGTTATGTGAACAAGGCGTGTTTTGCTACTAAGCTAACATCGGTAGCATTGCACCATTCAAAACACATATTAGCATTAAACACGTTAGCATTACACTTACTTTGCTAAACTTATGAACGTACAATTAAATCCACTCAAACATTATTTATATCAAACATCTATAATTATAGTGTGTGTTAATACCCATGGTTTATTATAATAATTTGCTTAACAAGTATAATTTCATTTAAGACGTGTGATGGCCAGTTGCGGCTTGATTACGTTAAATACTTTTGAATTATTAGAAGAAAAATTAGCAAATTTAATAGATACAAAAATATATAAAATCACAAAAGTATTCAAATTGTGTGTAAAATAAATTAGTGTTTGAAGTTCATCATTTATTTTCGCATTAAGTCCATTTCAGTCATTAAACACGTTTAACGTTCACGTTTAATTATGAAAAGACTCGCTGAACAACCTTGTTGGATTTTGTCGAGATGTAACACAAAAAGTAACACAATTACTTTCTCTGGTAATCGACCTTATAAAGCACTAACTCAGTTAAGAAGTTGCTATGAAGTGACATGCTCATTACTGATCATATTACCGATATAACATGCTTATAATAATTCTATTGTTTAAATAATATTGTAAGTGTATATAAATAGAGAATTAGACCAAAAAGGATGTGAACATATAACCATGCGCTGGTTAGACACACGACTTTTACTTTGTGGATGTCGCAGCCGTTGTCTGTTCCGTTAAAGTCCTGCGGTGGCAGAATCATCCCGGTTAAGCCGTTCCCACAGACAGTGCCCCAATCTTGTGGGACGTCTCCTTAGAGGAACTCAGACGTATGAATGAGACGAATACATAAGCACACACACACACACACACACACACACGAAGTTAACTAGAGCTTATTCAGAAAACGTTTGTAATAATATAAGACTTGCTTCCGTCGTGGATGCGGACAGGCAGACGCGGCGGTTTAGACGGACGGATCGATTGCGGATGTGCATATGGGTAGGTAAACAAATCCAGGCGTAGGGAAGGTGCCGGTACAGGAAGAGAAAGGCCGAGCGTGAGTGAACGAATGAACGAGTGAATGAATGAAATGGGATGGAGAGTTTGGGAGCTGCCGTGCTGTTTCATTAGGATCTGATTATGGTTCCTGATGTAGAGTGACAGTGCGCAGATTGAGTTGCACAGCCAGTCTAATTCTCTCTATTAATAAGCATCGTTCCACACTGCCGTCCCGGACCACATTTATTAATCACAATTTGTCGTCTGTCTCGCTGCCCCACCCTCACCCGTCTTCCTCTGTTCTTCCCTCCTCCTTCCCTCCTTCCCTTGGCTGTCCACTTATCCCCTGCTTTCTGTCTCTCAAGCTGAGAGATATGGTCGAGCATACCGAGATCGTGTAGCCCCGCCACGGCGCCTCTTTAAGTCCACAATTCATTTTCTGTAAGGGCTTAGGGATTAAACCAAAGCTTTTTCGCTCAAATGTGAACGGCATATTTATCTATTGCCGTGTTTTAACTTTGACTTTATAGGCTTTTGTTTAAAAGGCAAAAAGAGGAATAAATAATGAGCTGATCACTCACACGATCGAAGACGATTAAATATTTACTTATATATGTTATGGGCTGGATCTCGACTTTGCTTACGACCAGCATGCTCTTTTCTATATTGTGTATATATTTATTAATATGCTATTCTTTGCATTTTGGGATGTTTTAACGATTTGCATTTTTGTTTTTGCTAAATGAAGCCACACTGTTCTCTGCAGCAAAAAGATCCTGGAGTTGCATGTTCTCCCCATTGTTTAAGTGAGTCTCGGTACTTCGGCTTGCTCCCACTATCCAAAGATATGAAGTCAGGTTAATTGCAGACACTGAAATGGTCACCTCTCTCTATCTCTCTCTCTCTCTCTCTCTCTCTCTCTCTCTCTCTCTCTCTCTCTCTCTCTCTCTCTCTCTCTGTGTGTGTGTGTGTGTGTGTATGTATATATATATGTGTGTGTGTGTGTGTGTGTGTGTGTGTGTGTGTGTGTGTGTGTGTGTGTGTGTTATCTCTGGTGTAACTTGTAGATCTTTTTAATACCATGTTAAAGATGGTTTGGCGTTTGACAAAGTGTAAAGATTGTGTACATCTCTATTCCTTTTTTTAAATGATACATGGCTAGTAATGCAATAACTAAATGTTTAACATTAACAAATGATTGACCACTGATATAAGACTCCTGAATATTGGCTTTATTGCTGCTTTATTGCCACAAAGCTCAAAGGATGGACTAAGTGGACTTTGTCTCATTACAGTGACAGTCTGAATTATCGGTGTAATTTTAAGAGTTACTAGACTACACACTGCCAGTAAGTCGTTGTAGTGAGACGCTCCTTAAAACACTAATACATCACTAGATCAAACATGTTCAAAGATCTTTAATGGGGACATAAGGCAAGACTGACTTTTTTTTCAAGACTGAGTTTTGCTTTTCTAATTCCACCTGTGTTTCTACTGCTCTTATCCCTCCACTTTCTGTAAAACGGGAAATCTTTTTCGATTTCTCCCACTTTGTAATGTCACAAAGAACCACCTCGGCAGCAACCGTCACCTGGCGAACTCCAACAGAGCCTCACCCACTAGATAAGTACATCAGGGGTACATCAGTATCATCTTAAATGAATAAACACTTGATCAAGGACCGGTACACTGTGTGTAACTTAGCCAGGAATCTTTATCCAGATGTTCTAGATGAGTTGTTGGGCGGGTATCTTGTCATCCTTGTGGCCTGCCCCGCTCTCATCACCCTTAGCCTTTCCTCAGAGTCTTCGCACTATTTTCCTTAAGCTGTCTTACTGTTCGGGGGGGGGGGGGGGGGGGGCGAAAACAAAGCCCATTTTCATGTGCAAATGTCAGTCAGTCAGCTCTAAGCAATCACAGTCGCAGCTCCTCTAGAGGCCCGGCGTGAGATGCCCGCTGAATTATGTAACAGCTCAGTGTCACCAGGCTCTGGGGTCATAACCTTCTAAAGTGATGACAGAAAGTGTTCCCCAGCTCCCTCCGACTCGCCCACATTACCACATATTTACTGCTCCCTATTCCAGGCAGACGGGGCGGAAGCTCTCGCCGGGAATGGAAATCAGTCTCGCCGTCCAAACAGTGTCATAAGACACGAAAACAGCACAACAACATTTACCCACAGCTATTCACTAGAGAATAATGCATGGCTGTACACACTCTCTGTTATAAAGATTAATTCACACACACACACACACATATACCTGCATTCACACACACTGAAGCATGGAACAGTAGCAGTGAAGGGTTACACGTCGCAAGAAACCGGGACACCAGGAAGGACGAGACGACAAGATGTCAGAACTTGAGCTTTTTATCTACACACTAGTTCCGAAGTGACTTTGGATTCTCTGTCGCAGTCATTTTCTCAATCTCATAGGATGGTTGCACATGTTTTCCCATCACCTGTTGTAGAACGACCACCAACTATCACCATCATCATCTGATTCAGTCTGATTCGACTTCTGGATGATTTTGTGTCGATCTCCATCGTCCCAAGATGAACGAAGATGATGGCTTCTAAAATGTATGTTTTCATCCACAGTTATCGAACGAGCAGACTCAAAGTGATGTGCAAAGTCGACGGTTTGTGTTAATAATGTGTT
Source organism: Hoplisoma paleatum (assembly GCA_028565875.1). Taxonomy (NCBI): domain Eukaryota; kingdom Metazoa; phylum Chordata; class Actinopteri; order Siluriformes; family Callichthyidae; genus Hoplisoma; species Hoplisoma paleatum. The sequence continues at coordinate 204,679 of JAOTRQ010000011.1, read as the reverse complement.
CTTGTATTCTTTTGCATTTCCATCTTACAGTTTATATTGTTCGCATGAGCCTTGGCATTACTGTAAATATAAAACACTCTTCAGTCTAAAAGAGTTTCCAATAAGAAACACAAAGACTGCTCGATGGCTACAAGAGCACCGATGGTGCTTAAGGTTCAGTCCTAGAGAGCAGAAGGTCACCGGTCCAAGTCCAACAACCACCGAGTTGTCACTGTTGGGCATCTCAGCAAATAATTCAACCCTCAATGATTCGAAAACATCGCTTCAGATAGAGGCGTCTGAGACATCGATTTTGGACGTATATCCCCGCTACATTTACGTCGTTTCATTTTTCTCACACATTAAACTGTGTAGTTTGTATTTAATATTAAAGCTTGATCATCACAATAATAACTTTTGACCACATGTTCCCAAACTCTCGCATACAAGTGCACATGAAAGCAGGTACCGCATAATAGTAGGGAAACTGGAGAGAAAGAAGAATAAAGATCGGATATAAGAATAAGATCGGAATTGTGTTCCGAAGAAGTGTAACGGAATTTTCAGTCACACCAGTGTGTGTGTGTGTGTGTGTGTGTGTGTGTGTGTGTGTGTGTGCGACACTTAACCAGGACTCGTTCTTCTTCCAAACTCCAGATGTGACAGGAACATGACAGGGGTGTGGGCTCTGTAGGAGACAAACAGAATGATACTGAATCACGTTTAGCTCGTAGTTTTTAAAGCCAATACAAAAGTCGTAAAATGTCAGATGGTTGCTTATTTATATAGTTACTTATTTATATCTTCAATATCATTTGACAGTATGTGTCAAAATGCTTTAAAAAATCCATAAAATATATGAAACCAAGATACACTAGATTCACTCACCTGCCTTGACTCACATATCATCTTAAGTCACGTCCCGTCTGACCATCTGTTCAATATAACATCGGTTCCACCGTTTACACCCTAGAGCAGCTTCGAATCTTCGAGTGACGTCTGTCCACAAAGTTCAGGAGTGTGTTTGTGTTTAAGGGGATTCTGGACCGTTCTTGGATGCAGACGTGCATTTGTGATGTCATAATACTGATCTCGGTATGAGAAGAGTCCCGGCTCTCGGTCACCGTTCTCGGTCACTCTGTGCAGGACGGTCCGAGTTTCATCCACATCAGACTCTGTACATAACATGTACATCACAGTTTCTCCTCTATGCTGTAATTCACTCAGATCACTGAGAACGTCACACTTACATCGATGCCTGCATGCCGAGGTGCTTCATTTTATACATCTGTAACCATGGTAGTGATCGGGACATCGGTCTTCAGGTGTCAACAGGTGTTTGATGGAGTGTCTATGTGAGTAAAGCATCTCCAGTCTTGCTATGGTGACAGTAGTGATGAAGTTTTGGTGACAGTAAACATCATTACAACACCTTGGTATATTGATTGTGAACACAGTGGTTCTTTCCATTTGTTTTTACTCACTTTGTCTGATTAATTGTGGATTAGAATTCTGCTACAGAAAAAAAGTCATTAAAATTCCACCTGGTATAAATCTCTATTTTGGGGTTTGGCATTTCTACCCACAATTACTCTCAGAGTCCAGCTTTTTTAAAAATGAGTAATTTATTATTATTTCTCTTTAGGTTAGACTGTGAGTTAATAATATGAGCATTAGGTGAAATGCTGTAAAACAACAGATCGGGTTGTTAGTGATGCTCTGGGCGTTCCCATGGTGATATCAATACTGTGTGCCCTCATTAGCAAATTCTGGACTGCTAGAACAATCCTTCCATTTTTTTCTCTACATCTGCCTGCAGATCATATTAATAGCATTCTCAAAAATGTCCATCGTTTGTGTTCGCTGTAATTTTCCAAGACTCTCTGGCCAACCTTATTATTTTTATCATATGTAGATATAAAGTATTAATATAAATGTATTTAGTAATGCCAGTAAGTCAGAGACATGTTTATTACTGTGTTGTACCTATCACATTCCCAAATAACTATATTTCTTTACACGTTTTGGGTGCTGATGATGCTGATCGGGAAAGTATAGACTAGTACGTATGGCTTTAAACTAACAACCGGAATATTGTGGGTTCAAATCCAGGCTCTGCTAGACAGCCAGCGTGGGGTCATTGAGCCAGACCCTTAACCCCGTCAGCTACAGGGGGCGCCGTTAGACGGCCGATCATGTCACAGCGCTCTGACCCCGACTTCCGTGCAAGCTGGGATATGCGAAGAAGGAGTTTGATATTTTATTTTTAAGCAATTCGCTTAACAATCATCAAAGCATTCACCCATATGACCTGTGTGCTGGTGAATTTACGAGCCTCCGTTGTGTGCACACTGTGTAAAGTATTGCAGGATTGCCTGTTTCGGGTGCATCGGCTTGGAAATGTGTGTACCCTAAAGCCAGTGCAATCTAGCAACCCAACTACTGCATCCTTTCCTACAGGTGTTTATAGGTGTGTGTGTGTGTGTGTGTGTGTCTATGTATGTGCATGTGTGCCTGTGTGTGTATGTGTGCCTGTGTGTGTACATTATTACAGTGAGTGTGATTTGTCATTGTTAGTGAAATATTGGATTATTATTATTATAAACACAAAACAATGATGTTTGCTCATTGCATTTGTGCCTGAGTAATTCTGTCAATTGAAGTAAATTAAAGGAGTAGAATAAAATATAAATGTATGATTTCAGAATGTATGAACAGTTTGTTTTGGTGACTTATGGGTGCTCCCTGCCAGGGATTGTAGGATAGTTTATGACGGCGAGGAATTATTCATTCCACGTCCCTCTTCATATATCTAACATTCTAACCTTCATGTCACCCCATCCTTTATCTCCGTGCAACTTTTGCACCGCGTCATGTGCCGAAGACAATCGTGCTTCACTAACGAATGTAACATCCAGGGTGTAAAGCATCTACATATCTGTAATCGGGCTCGCTAAAGCTTCCCAGCAACCCACATCAGGGTTCATGTCATTTGCTATAACTAATTAAAAACACGTCTTACTTCATCGATTAGTTGAGCCTTTATTTTATTAACGAATCGCTTCATTCTCCAGTGATTTTACATCCTTTGTTGCATTATTTTTTGGGGGCTAAATGCCGTCACGTGGCATCAGAAAGGCACTCTCGGTTTTGAGTAAATGACGTTTGAATTATTCATTTAGGTCCGTCTGTATGGAAGCGTTCGAAAGACATTCTCACAAGGCCTCCAGCCATGAATTATTGATCACATCTGATTAAAGTTTGCTAGTGATTAGTTCAGACCTCTGAGTTGATTTAAGAAAAAAAGAAAGAAAGAATGATACACCTTTGTTTGTGGACTCCTCAGTCTCGATAATGTCCTCGCCACGCATTTTCTTACCAGCTGAAGAAAGTCAAAATATATGAAAACAAGGTGGAAACATCCTTGTGTGTGTATGTGTGTGTGTGTGTGTGTGTGTGTGTGGGGGGGGGGGGTTATGATCTTTCACCTGGTTTTATTATAAAAGAAAACCACGTTGTTATTACCTGACCAGATTTCACGTACCAATGACGGAAAATGTTAAGAGGTTTCTCAGGGACGAAGTTATTCAAAATAATTATGTCAATAAAAAGCTTCAGAACGGTTGCAGGTCCTCTCAACATCATAACAATTATCTCAAATAAATAATAAGTGGTTTATGTAATCGTAATGAATCATCCAGAAACAGTTTGAGACGTAAACCATGTCAGTATTATGGTGAGTGGATTAGTGGTTAACAGTGTAGACTCACAACAAGTCTCGGGTCTGATCGCTGATAGACACGATCAGCATGTTCTCTCTGTGTGGGTTTCTTCCGGGTAGTCCGGTTTTCACTAACAGTCCAAAGACTCCCTGTCTTTCCTGTTAATAGAATAAATGTAGAATAATCGCACATCTTCTCCGATAGTGATTGTCCTTGTTCCAGCAGCGGGTCCGGCGGGTTTTCCCATGTCGGTTCACTTTTTATCTGTGCATAACCTTCAAAGTTCAACGAAAGATGCCACTTTGATCCGTCTAGCAGTGCGAATTCCTGAAGTGCATGGCAG
>JAOTRQ010000011.1:125226-136742 GCA_028565875.1 Hoplisoma paleatum | reverse complement strand
AATACTCTGGGATCGGTAACGATCCACAGAGTGACCCAGGGTCGATTTCGACTGGAGGGTAAAAATCATCATCATATTTTGTCATATGTTTGATCGGATGTTAAGTATTCTCACTGTTCATAAATAATAAGTATAAATTTGCATAAGTAGTTTAATGTCAGCATGGGTCCTGATGACCTGGGTTTAACAGTGATGAAAATGACAATAATAATAATATATTATAAATATCGATAGATGTCTTTTGTTGTTAAGAAATTCGCTGTTTGGTGGTTATAAGTATAAGCATTTTGTTATAGTGATTATAATTTGTTATTTTATTATTTATATTTATCAATTGTGCATTAACATCCTTGTTGCAATTCTTGTGTGGTAGACGAGCTAATCGTTTTAATATTATGTCTAACATGAAATAAAACGCAAAGATTACAGATCAAACCTAACACGGAATTAATTAGACTGTGTTTATTTGTTTAAACGTTTAAAAGTAAAAAAAAAATCAGGCCTAAGTTAAGCACCAGGCGCGGATAGAATGGGGGCGGTGCGGAGAGCCTCGTCAAGCCGGAAAAGCGGCGCCGTAAGCCGGCCGAGCGAGCTAACAACAGCCGCTGCTTCCTCAGCGCTCACGCAGCGCTAGCAGATCGCAAAGCACTAAACCGGGGTTAAGCTGTGTCCCAAATCCGCCCAATGTGGCACTAAATAATGTGTTAAATAATAATGCACGTTAGGTTACTTGTTAGGAAGACTATTAAGTGCGAAAACGTGCGAATTGGGACACGGCCCGACATTCCAGGCCGTTGATTTGGCTGCCATTACTCGGCGTTTTGTTTTTGTTTTATATCCCGCAGACGCTTTAAAATGTTTAATTTCTGCTTCGGTTTCAATCTGGAGCTAATAAATAAAGTAAAACTGAATAAAACAGATTTCCGAGGGTTAAACTGTCTGTGTTAGTCATAATGGCCGTGATCCGAAAGGGAGTGGATTAAAACGAGGCGAGAAGAGGAGGAGGTGGTGGTCTGGGTACTAATAATCGTAAATAAAAATAAATACAAATAATTAAAAAAAACAATCATTTAGACTTAATCATAGTCACGACGAGACACGATCTGCGATCTGTTTACACACAGGCGTACTTGAATCGTTTTGGCAAATTATTTTTGATATAATACAGGCAAATAAATAAGCTGATCAATATCAATAAAACTATGAAAAAATATCATATTTAGCACTGAAAATGTATCCGTGTTGTGGGTAGTTCACATTTTAGAAACAAACCGCAATGACTTACTATGTTACATGTATTTTGAATTATACTGTCATTAATTAATCAATCGATCGATATTAAAATCGATTATTAACTGATAAGGTTCCATAAATAGTTTTGAGCAATCTGATGAAAATGATGATGTGATAAGATTGTAAAAAATTATAGAGACGATTCTAATACATCTAGTTAAAAACAGATGAGCAAAAATGACAACTGATTTATTATTATATTATTTTAGTTCTATTAATAAGGTAATTCAATTAAGATTCAATTATGATGTGCATTTCGACCCTTGATCAACACTGTACTCGATGCTTCACCAATCAATGTACTACAAAATGCCCTAAAATATATACATACACATTTTCTTATTTATTAATTAATTCGCAATTAATAGTCTAATTAATGCATTCATTAATACGAATAACTCAATTATCGCGTAATGGGCTCGATTTCATCTGAGAGATGATCTTCCAAGAAACAAAACATGTCTGGAAAATATTAAAAACGCAAAAATAAACATAAATAAAAAAAAATCTGATGGTAAAATGGATCGATAATAAAGTGTAAACAAAGTCAATCTTGTATATTTAACAGTGTTGTTGTAGTATTTTGTGTATCAGAGGGATTTCATACCCTGCCCCAGCACACACACACTCTCTCTCTCATACACACACACACACACTGCGCACTCCCTCCCATCCTCACATGCAGCTCATGACGTACCTGCATTTATTCTACATTATTCCCTGTATAAATAAAGCCTATAAATAAATCTGCGAGCAAACTCACACAAAAAAACACGCAGTCTTTATAGTAACTGTCTCTCTGAATTCTGCTTCCGTGTGTTAATTTTCCCTCCGATCAAGTTTTGTTGTTTCTTATTTAAAAATTGCGGGAAATTCAATTTCTTATTTCGCTCAGCAAAAACTTTTTCTCACTTATAGGGACATGCCTTACCAAATCTTCATAACTCCCAGGGTGTTCCTTTCCAGTCCAGTCTAACCGTTTGGGCAACAGCTGGAAAGGCAAAAACACAGTTATACCACTGAAATAAAATTCCCAAAACACATACTTGATTGTTTGGGTTTTTTGGGTTTATTATTATGATTATAAATAAGCCATAAATGCGCGTCTGAGCGGTGCAGTGACGATTTCACCCAGCCAGAGTCTCTGGACTTACCTCCTTCTCCTGAACCTCCCGAATCAACCTCTGTTAAACACAAAACAAGCCATAATCATCACACGGTGTCCAGCCTGGGTCTTGTTTACACCCTTAAATTGAGAAATGACCCACCTGTGCGGAATCCTGGCAGGGTCCGGATTCTAAAAACCGCGCTATTAGGAAGTAGAGCTCTGCAAACGGGGCGAGAAATGTTACATTGTGGCCGCGTTAGAACCACCAAGGCGCTCCAAGGAGCCGCAAAATCGCTCCGAATGACCTCCCGATACTCACCGGATTTCAGCTGCGGGGTGTGTTTGCTGCTAGCAGCCATGTTCTCTGGGTTTGTGGGGGGAATAGAGGTGTGTGTGACTGCCGCTGGCCGCCCTGTAGTTGTCAGTGTTTGTTCGCCACCAGCAGGAAGAGCTGCGCCTGCCTCCATTCACCCAACACACACAGGCCGAAGTAGATCCGGCTAGAGCGAGGAGTCGACACCGAGTCGATTCCTTAGAGCATCCGATTCAGTTGGAAATATAGAATCGTCATATTTCATACGTAAAAAATATCAATAAGTAAATATATTAAAACAAAACAGTGTTTCTCTGGGATCACGGTGCAACACAACAAATAGCTAAACAATAGAATACATAATGAACACAAATAATGCATTTCTAAAGAGACAAGATGAAGGCTAGATTAGATTAGTACCTGATATTGTGTATCAGTTACTAATCAACACGCACATATTTACACACAGAAGTGAACACACACTAGGGGGCAGTAATGACACACATGCCCAAAAGCGATAGGCAGCACTAGCCACAGCACCTGGGGAGCACAAAGAGGTTTAGGTCTCTCTCTTTAGAGAGAAAGAAAGAGAATTGTAGATTTAGGCCTTTTGATTTTAGGACAATTTGTTGTTTGTCCCAATTAGTAACAGTTTCATCTTCAGTCTTCATCTTTTGGTTGCATTTACCACAGCAGATCGTGGTCCACATCTTTGACTTGATTCTTCTTTTATGCCACAAACCTTACTATTCACCCGAGTTTGAGACTGGCTCCACAATGAACTGGCTGGATACCTAAGTATCTACAGGAAAATCCAGATATCTAAGTATCTACAGGAAAATCCAGTATCTCCAATCAACCTGGTGGGATGTCTTTGTGGGGGAAAAACAGAGCACCCAAAGGAAAGCAACAACACTATTTATTGCCTTTGTATTCTGGTTGGGTATTCCCAAATTCTCTGTACAATCTACACATACTGTAGTTATTACACAGGTGTGTCTTTATTACATTATTATTACACATAACTTCTTTCATCCAAAATCTGAAAAAGCCCAGTGTAAACTAGCATGCTAAACTCGTATCATTAAATGTCATATGTTGGCAAAATACACTTAACTGGAATAAAGTCAAGTAAAATAATAACTATATTTTCAATGATTACTTATGATTAATTTTTTACACATATAGCATTAAGCCTTACCATGATACATGTTAGGTAGATCAATATTTACCCAGTAGGTTCTATAAATTAGTGTTTAGTGAACAAAATAAGTGTTAACATTGCAAGTTTAGTAAATGTTAGCATTAAAGCGCGCTGTGCAGAATCGAGTCCTGAATCAGAATGTCAGTCGACTCGGTATACTTGAGATTCGCAAAGCCTCCGCACGGCTAATTCTTTATAAATCCTTACGCGCTCGCAACAAATAGTCCCACCGTGCCCCACAGTTACACAGTACAGCTGTGGCATTTGGTCACGCCGATGAACGTTTTTATTATTACTGGGTTAAAACAAAGATATGTTTGTAAATGAATAATAATGGTGATTGTTTAAGGTTTCGCTTTAAAGAAAAACGCGCGAGTGTCTCCCTGCTAGTACTGTCCGAGTCTAAGATTTTTTAAACTTGATTCTGATTCAAAAGAGTCGATTCTATAAACTGGTCTTTAAAAAGATTGGTATTATAACGTCATGTTTAACAGATTATTCACAAATTTCATCTGTATACAACTTTATATAATCAATCAATAAGGTTATATAATTAATAATGTTAGTTAACCTTGCTGCATGAGTTTGTAAGAGAAAACCCAGAGTAAACCCACACCGATACACACACACACACACACACATACACACACTATCTCCAGTTAACTTGACTGCATGTTATTGGACTGATGGGGGGAATCTGGAGTACAGGTTCAATTTACGGCTAAAGCAACCCGGAACTTGTAAGGTGACAGTATGAGCCACTGTTTCAAACATCAACAACATCAATAATAATAACAATATTAATAATAATACATTATTAATATTTCATTTTGTTTTATGTATAATGTATAATAATAAATTATTAATAGTTCAACTGTTTTATTATTATCTGAGTCTTTGCAGGCCCAGTGTCATAGAGAAATATTGGGCATAAGAGAAAACTCATCTTTAATTTTAATCTTTAGTTTTAATTTAATCTTTAGTTTTAAAACATCTTTAAAACTCAATATCAAGAACAGAACAGAGTCAAGGGGAACCCTTGTTGAAAAAAAAAGAAACTTAAAAGAAAACAATATATAACAAAATAATGATATTCTAACATTTTATATTTAATGTTATTTGGCCGGTAAGAAGGCATAGTGGATAACTCTACAAAAACACTCCCTTTCCACTGCTAGGTTACGATTGTTGGGCACTTGTGCAAGGCCCTTAATTTCTCATTGCTCAGATTGTGTACTGTGTGTCGATCCGGATGAAGGCGTCTGCTAAGTGCTGAAAATGTAAATGTGTGAATGTGTAAATGTATGTGTAGTTGACGGTCCCAACCAAGAAAGGGACAAGAAGGGCATCCATCATAAAAGATCAAGTCAAATATATGGACCACAGAGAGCAGCAAAAAGATGAATAAGATTTTTAAGGCTGTTTATATACAATCCACCCAATCTGGGTTAAAACTTAGATCTCTCAATATAAACAAGCAATAGGAACATTTAAAAAATGATTCGGTCGTTTGAGCCAAAGAAGCGACTCTTTCAGGAGTCGAGTCCTCAGTCCTTGGCTGCGCATGAATATCAAGCTCGTAGATTTCGAACATGGACGGAGCGGATGCGGAATGTTGCTCGTTTTGCTGCTACATTTCTATTATTTTTTACTATTTATACATCGAGTTTGCTATCGAACCGCATTAAATAGCGTTTGAATCGGATTTATTAGATATTAGTGATGATTTGCTGGTCATTGTGTTGCCATGTTGTTAAGGACTCAAATATCATCTTTGCACAGCCAGACTCTATATCTGTAAACATTTATCTCGCATTATATCATTTATATACATGCACGGGTGTCAGTATTAATACTGGAGCTTTTTTGAGCCCCTAATGAGCCGTGCAACGTCGCTTAGCGATGAGTTTTGCACTCGAAAGTCCTCCATTTCTGTTCTAAATGGGAAGAGGCAATAAAATGGGGGAAGGGAAGTAAAAGACTGTAATGAATTAAAGCTCGTCACTTACACCAATCCACCTCTAATAGACTCAAAACAACATGGACGACACTCACACAGCACAAAGAACTTCAGTCTGGTCATCTTTTTTTTTTTTTTTACATCTTTTACACAAATCTAACCTGAAGCAGAAGTGTGTACCGTATAGTCATTTACAAATGAACTACACAACAAACAGACCTGACTTTTATATCATAAATATCATTCAAATAAAGTCAAAAGTCATGTATTGGTAGGCTATAGTGCGTCTTACAAATATAAGCAATTCAACGTTCTTTCAGAGATCCATAACATCTTTTTGAAGAGAAATTATACATACAATACAAATAAAGTCATATTACTTTGCATTAGAATTTGCAATCCTATTTAGTCACAAACAATTTGTTATCAACCTAATCGATGCAATGAAACACACATGGTCGTAGTGTTGTGCAGCCCTGGCCACAGCACCCAGAGTGCTATTAGGGGTGTCCTTTCTCAACTACACTTCAGTCATGAATCAAACCGGCAACCGGTCAGATCACAAGCCCAGTTTATTAAACAGGTTATCACCATGCTCGAGAGGTGTAAACTATTATTAATACTAAATTTCTAATTTGTGTTGACGTTTCATGCAACTGAAACTTAAAAGTAATTTAAGGATCAATAGAGCATCTTTCTATCACCTGTGTCTATATATCTACAAAAAAACTTAAAATGTTAAAGTACAGTCTGTTAGGATGCAAGCTGCATATATAATGGATTTTGAATACTTAAAAAACCTAATTGCAACAGTTGATTCCGGGGTTCAATGTTTATTTGTTGAGAACATGAACAATCTTATTACTATACAGTAATAGTCTTATAAAGTACAAACATCCTGTTTGCAGGTTTATTGCAAGAAGTAATTTGAACGATCTCTAACAGCCTATCAGAAGCTGGACTTGGGGATAATGCTCTGGTTCGTTAGTCTTTGAGGCATTGCCGACCTTTTCCTGACATCAGCAGTTGTATTTAACATGTGTGTGTGTGTGCAACAGGCTTTTTAGGTTGTGTATGAAAATGAACAGTAAATGGACTTTGTGGTGCACGCTTGCATACACTGTTGACCTAAAACTTTATATTATATTTGCGAAACTGTTCCATTCTTAGAAGAAACAGTGGGCATTTACTACTTACATTTCAAAAAATCCTATCCTTTTAACTTACCAATGTAATTACATTTTGTAAATAGTAAAAAGGATTGGAATTTCATGCCTGCAACACTGAAATGTAATGTATGAACAGTATAAATATGCCAGGGTATACCTTAAAACTGGTATCTGACCATCATCTAGTTTTACCAATGCTTAGTCATATTCTGGGTTATGGTGGAACGCACACCGGGTGAATACACTAAGCATCTGCAATGGTCACCAGCCAACACGATATCAGTATTCCCAATTAACCTGTGTGGCAACAGTGCTAATTACCAAGTCACTGTAACACTATATATATATATATATAATGTGTGTGTGTAAGTAAAAGATACTCAGATGAAATTAACAGACTAGCAGCAAGTTTGAACTCATCGTCGGTCAGTTTAGCCATTAGGATGTATGAACTAGTGCATTCGATCCAAAGCCCGGATAAATAGGAAAGTTTGCACCAGGAAAGGAATCCAATTAAAAAAAACTATGCCAAATCAATAACGCAGATCAAAATTCACTGCTATGAGTCCTAAATATTTAAACTCGAGCTCTGAAATAAAATAAATCTGAATACAATAAAATTGTGAATAAGCACAAAATGCAGACGAGAATTTTTCTTTTTGTTTTTTTTTTATTTGAAAACATTTTCACAAACAATATTCCAATCCAGCCAAGCAGACGATTCCTCTAGATCCACGACTGTGATTTGCCGTCCTGCTCTCAGCTCTCTGCTGTTATTGCTATAGTTTTGTGCCGTCCATCTTCAAATAAGCAATTTTACAAAGCTTCAGATGGTACCGGAGTCCCAAACTTGTCTAATTTAAAAATAACCTCACAGCAGTGAGAACCTGACCTGATCCCAATCTTCTTGTATGCTTGCTTTTCCTCACAAATTGATACAGATTTTTACTTTTGCTATGATATGAGTTAAATGAAAGTTGAAGAGATGAATTCAGGTGGCGCACACATGAAGCTATCGTTGTTACGTTACTAGATGGGACATCGGCTGTGGAATACGACTAACTAGAAGATAGACCTGATATTACCTCAGCTGGTGGGACGCTAAAGAGAGAAAAGAAAAAGTGTTTTTTTCTCCCTTTATCTTGAAGGATCAGAACTGACCTAGAGATAAAGCAGGAGAACAGGGGCTTCTGGGGGTGGGGTGGGCTCGCTAATTAAAACTACACTGACAAGTCTAAAAAAAGGTTAGCATCTTACAAAATACTCGATAAAGAATAAAAAACATTGTTCGACTCCCCAAAATGCCGACTAGAGTCACTTGGTGTCGGTCTCAGATTCCTGCGGGAGAAAAGTGGAAGAGAAGATGAGATTAGTTTATCGCCACTGAGAAAATACATAAAAAATCACAAATACAAGCAAAAGCACGGATAAGTGGCACAACGGCAGTGTTTTATACAAACTCACACACATAACGAGACATAATGCTGAAACACTCGAGCACGCCAAAGTTCTTTTATTCTTTTACTTATTTAAGCTATTTGGTTACACTGAGGACGGGACGGATCTTGTACATTGTACACAGTTAGAAACCACATTGAACCCTCATTTAACCAGACTGCTCGTCTAAATTAGATGTTGGGAGATAACTCCTCACAGAAAGGATCGTCTGGGAATGGAACCAAGAACCTTATTCTCCGAGGTGCAGCCGCATTGTCCGGAAGTCAATTTAAAATGTGCAATTAAAACTTTTGTTAGCACACCAGGGCTAGGATCTTGAATACATTTTATCGAGCCTATGGCTGTAGTTACCAGCCAGGCTGTTGTTCTGAATGCGAAAGTTCTTTCATGAAGTTATTCAAAGTATTAAACATGTAAAACAAATCCTAATAAACAAAATAAATAGCCAAATAAACAGGGCTATTTATTTAGAGTCAACCATGACCTCTACTGGCCTGGTTTATGATTGAATTGTTTTAAAAACAATTAAAGAAATTAGATTTCTATGACCAACGTTGGTTATAATTCTGAGCAAATGGAAAGCACTCAAGTGATGCTATGAACTCAACCTACACTACAACCTTCAAGTCAACACTGCACTCAGGATCAGACAGAAATAAAATGAAAGACAGCTGGAAGTTGAAGTTATAAAAAGTGTTAGTAAGAGGTTTGTAATGAAGTGGCTCCCAGGAGCCTGGTAAATAGCAGATTAAACACTACAAGCCAACACTAGTGTGTTACTCTTCACACTGGCCTACCCATAAACACCCTCACGCTGTCTCGCTGACCCCGGACAGACAGACAGCCCGGGGACGAACTTCTACATAAAACACTCACATTGGAGCGAGAGATGCAGATCTACGTGAGTGTGTGAGACAGAAAAAGAAAAGGAGACTCAGGTAAAAGGGTAACAATACTAATAACTGCAGTAGTGGTAAACAGCCGTTCCATCACAAACCTTCACTAATTTCTTATTAAATTTTTTTGGAATCGTTTCATTCTACTCAAAAATAAAGTCTATTATGCTTTCATCAACCTCTTTAACCTGATTATGGTCGCAGTGGTTCCAGTCCTGGTTTATAGCAATACACCACACAGATCAGACCACCACTGAGATGCGAACCTGTGCCAGCGCACACACACCCACCCACCAGTTGTTTGTGGATCAGCCATTGGCCGATTGTACTCGTGGAGCTGCAAGAATTTCAAACATGCTGCAACAAACCAGAGGCTCTGATCAGGGGCAAGCATGGGCACCGTCACGAAATCTGACCAAAAACAGCAAAGTGTGCACTACAGATCAGTGAAATATTAGTGGGTTTCATGGCATTGTTGGAATCATAGTAATTTTAATAAATGCCCATTCTGAGGCATTACAGTTTCACGCCCAGGTTTTTGAGGAGGATCTAGACCCTCTGTGACTCTGACCAGACCCTGAGCTTGAACTGAAGAGAAAATCGATTTCGTTGTCGGAAATATTGTAGACGAACATTTTTCATCGGCTCATCAAGCACAAGAATTCAACACACTGAACAGTGGTACGTGTCTCACCCCCTCTGGCTTGGTCTCGCCATTTTCAGTAGGCACCGCCTCCTTTTCCTCCTTCTTTCCCTTGGCTCCACCCTTCTTGCCTTTTGCTGCCTTGTCGTCAGCAGGCTTCTGGAACCAACAAACACACAACAATCAAAACACAAAACAAACAACAATCTGAATGAATGACAATAAAAAACACAAAGCAAAAAACAATCTAATTACATAGTAATCAAAACACAGAACAGCCAGCACACCAAACACTCAGAACACACAATAATCAAAGTACACAACAAATAGAACACACAAAAATCAGAAGTGATCACAACTGATTGTGTTTAGCAATTCAAGGTTGTTTACTCCTCACCCTGACCAATTCACACCAACATATACAAGTGTGGAAACGTCTTCAAGCTCCCTCGTATGTAAGCGGGTTTCGACTCGGTGAAGTTTAGTCTAAATGGAAGTAAAACGCTACATACCAATCGTGATCATGTCGTCAGGACACCATTTCCTAATGACATAATAATTTGGCTCTCAGACGGGTGGAAATACAAGAGAATTCTAAAGGGTTTATGGTGCCAAAAGTCAACGAGGAAACGATGGGGCTGCATGTTTTTCTCAAACTCACAATCTCCAGTTAGCAGTTTATGCACAACAAACATAATTCATTTTTTCCCTTCCCTGCATATCAGGTTTAATATAAACTTGACTAGATTAATTACACAATTATTCATAAAGCAATAAACCACCAACAGATCATGTAAAGGGCAGATTCAATGAACCACATGGTTGCATGTAACACACATGCAAGCGCAGGGAACATGATCTGACCTGTACGTGTGTGTGAACATGTAGGTTCTCACCTTGGCGGCGGGTTTTTTGGGTTTGGGCTCGGCTTTAGGAGGAGCTGGTTTCTGTAAAAAAGAAATGGAAAACTTGTATGAAAGTCAGCACAGGGAAGATTAAAGAAACCATTAAAGAAGAAGCAAAACCATCCAAGACAGCAGAACGTTGAGATCGTTAAAGCAAACACAAGCATCCTAAAAACTGCAGTTATTTCAGTCTTGTCAGAATGATAACAAATGCTTTTGACCATGTGGAAAAATAAAAGTCTGGATTGTCAGTTTTCATGTTTCTGCGTGTGGGACTGAAAATTGGACCGAATTCTTTTGTCCTGAAATCCAAACGGAGAACCTCATGTGATCAAAATATACAGTTTCATTCTTTTTGGCTACTCCCGTTATCTGTGGCCACAGCAGATCATGAGCCGAATAATAGACTTAGCATAGTTTCTACGTTAGACATGACCCTCCCGATTTGCCCGATCTTGGAACCGGCACTGTAATGCAGTGGTTTTGCATCTACAGTGGAACCTCGGTTAACGAACGCCCCTGATAGCGTCCAATTCGGATAACAACCAACCATTTCACTAAAAATTT
>JAOTRQ010000011.1:105076-117947 GCA_028565875.1 Hoplisoma paleatum | reverse complement strand
ACTCCTACACTTCACTTAAAGTGAGACTGAGAGGCTTAATAAATCATTTTTAGTCTCAGCTTTTAACTAAGAATAAGATTAGACTTAAGTGCATTCTTATCAGCATTCTTAGGAGTAATCTTAAGAAGTTTGATAAATACGGGCCCTGGTTTAACCAAATGAAATTATTTTAGAACATCAACAGTTATTCAGGTTGTTAGGAATTAATGGTTTAGTCTTGTTGGAATTAGTTTAGTGGCTCATCTCCCTTTCTTTGTTTTGCAGGATTATGGCAAGGAGTCTCAAGCCAAGGATGTCATCGAGGAGTACTTCAAATCAAAGAAATGAGACGTTTGAATAAAAGATTTTGAAGGAATTTAAGTTATCTGCTCTATTTATTGAGTTTACTTTACCCTTTATTTTAGAAAACTGCATAAAATCTTAAAGCCCAGTTTATTCTTCCTCATGGTCATTTGGACTTGGCTCGTTTCAGTGTAGTGTAAAAAATAAACTGCTCTTCTGCTGGAACGATTTTTTTGGGGACAAAATTCAATCTTGTGAGTTTAGCATCCGACCCCTGTTCCATGCTGACTGGACTGATGTTTAATTTGCGACCGGTCAATCTTTACGTTATTTTTTTTTTTCTCGATAAAACTGTTCAGTTGCTGTGAGGTTTGCACGTTCTCTCCATGTATCCTTGTTTATGATAGTGCTTGAGAACCCGGTGTGACTCATGATTGTAACCAAAATGTAAAACCTGCTAAAGTAAATAAATGTGCTTATCTTTACACAGAAGAACAACAGGAGACATGATGATCGTTCAGTTGAGTCTTTGTTCGTCTAAATACATTTTTTAAAATAAACAGGAAACACACACAGCACTGTTTATAAGGCACGACAAATCATTATACACATATTTCTTTGCCAAAACTTACAAAAAAAACAGACCACAAACATGGTAGTGTCTCATATTAAATGTTACTGTAAAACCATTTACACGGGCGCGTCAGTAATCTACGCTATTGTTTGTACAGATATGCCGGTTTATAAGTGAGGGAAACGTCAGGTGCTTTACTATGTAAGACCAGTGTGAGCGTTCGCGGAGCCCCGGACAGACTTCAGAAGTCTTTAAGACGATGCGGAGCTCTCTGGGAGGTGGGGGTGGAAGCCAAGAGAAAGAAAAAAAAAAAGGAAAGGACGACAACGATACATGAGCGGATGACAACGAGACTGCATTGTACTCTGTGTACTGTTTCTTAAATAGTCGTACAAAAAAGAGGCCTATGATACAGCGGGCGAGTGTTACAGGTACTCGAATTCCAGTGCTTGGTGAAGGGCGAGGAGGTCCGAGTGGCTGGATATCCGCCAGAACGGCATGTTGTGCTGCAGACAGACAAGGAAGAAGAGTCGGTAAGACAAACGGTCTGCAGATCCAGGACGATGCTTAACACCGCGTAACCAAACCTGGAAACGTATTTGGGATGTAACGATTCACCACGAAATCGATTCAACTCTATTCGTGATTCAAATGAGTGGATATGTACTTTCAACAGCAGAGGGCGCTGCGACCATTCACCATGTTGGTGAATTTGGCTTTATTTAAAGACTAGTTTATACCTACCTCAATGTTCATTATTATGTAAAAGATCATCACAGACAATAACAGATCAATAAAATGTAGAGTATCAAAGTCCAGTATGATGAATTGAATTGCATCGTGGGTAGTTTGTCCCTACTATGTATAGATACACCGACCGAGTATAACATTCCGAGCACTGACAGGGAAACTCGCCCACACTGATCATTCAGGCTTCACTATCGCCGGATCACCACTGTTCCTTGTTGGAGCGTTATTGATAGATACTGACCGCAGAGGAGCTGCAGTTTTGGAACCACCACCGGATACATTAAACACCTGAACAGGTTGCCAGTCTGTCGCAGGGTCCACACACACACAAACACACATAGGACAATTTCTATATCGTTGGGACTGTGCTAGCCCTTTTCCCCTTTCTTATAGCCTCAACTTTAAAGAAAACATGCACACATACTGCATAATATATCCCACCCACTAACAGGAAATCAAACCAAGGTTTATTTTTGATCACATACAGAGTCAGTGAAATGTAGCAATTAACACGTGACAATAGTACTAAATGAATATTAAAACAGAAACCGTGAACAGTGTTATTCACGTCAGTGGTCATAATGTTTTGCCAGGTCGGTGTCTCGTCTTCATGCTGATCTTAGTTAAAACAAAACAAAACAAAAAACAGATCAAATGTCTGTTTTGTCCTACATTATAAACCCAGTACTGAGAAATGCTGGTTAGAAACATTAACTCCCGTCGTTCTGCAGGACGAGAACTAGGCGAGCATGTTACAGGAAGCTGAAATACAACGTCGAGACGTTTTCTCGGGTCCCTGCATCAGCTGCAGGACAAAAAGCTACAGGGGATGCAGGAGGAAAAGCAAAACACACTCCACCAGTGGCGTAACTAACGGCGGTTCTTTCTTTATTAGGATTATGATGTTACTTCTGGTTACACACACTCACACACACGGCGGGAGACGGTTCGTCATTACACCCAGTTTTGTGCAACACACTCATGGGAAATTGACTATCTGTCCTTCTAAGTTCGCTTCAGTTGCATGTTTCTGGAATGTTAGAGGAAACCTTAGTCGCCACGCGAACACAGGGAGAACATGCAAAACTTCACACAGAAAGGCCCCCCTGGGGTTCGAACCCAGGCGACAGCACTGCCCACCTAAAAGGCTGATTTAAACTTCTCAAATTTGTCGTTTTCCTTTTATATTTCTGCGCTCACCTGGGCACCATGATTATCCTGCTGTATTATTTATTTATTTTTAATATTTTAATTCATTTAATTATTTAATGTTAAGTGAGATATTACAAATGAAAAAAAGGAAACGATTATATGAATTAGAAACGATCTGTTACGTCGTGACGCTGGCACAGATTTACAGCAGAAGCTGTGTGGTTGCCAGATTGACAAAACCATCAAACGGCAAAAAATGGGGAGCGATGTGAGCAAGCCATCGAGAACGTTCCGCCGTACAATAAAATCTTACGAAAACGATACAATAATAAGCTAATATAATTGCAAAGGGTTTGTTCAGAGGGACCCGATTTAGTTTCATGAGCTCCGTGTTACGCCACTGCTGTTCACCGTCACGGCAACACAATACGCCACACAACTCGATCCGAGCCGCCGGTGTGTCAGTCCGTGCTACTCGTATAAAGCACTGCCGGAGCACACACAATGAGAAGAGGCCCGTTTTAGGGGGGATTTTTTTGGAAGGGGGGGGGGGTGGAAGGAAGGGAGAGGGGGGTCACACATTGCGTCCGGGTTACGCAGGTTGGTGGTGGTTTACCTTTGTAGCGGCCTGTTCCTCTTCCACACCGTCCCCAACAACAACATACACAACCTTCCTGCCAAACCTTTGTATAATGCGCTCAAAGCAACTCTCTTTGCCTGCAATAATAAACAGGGTTAAAGGTCAGAGGCGGTGAAATTACCTGGCTGGCCGCGTGCTCCTCATCGCGCCCGTCGCCAACCACTACATATGTAATGTTAGTGCCAAACCTGGACACTATGCGCTCAAAACAGCTCTCTTTACCTGCGGAGAACACGGCAGCGCCTTAAGCTCGTACACACACACACACACACACTTCACAGCTTTTACATATATGTCTTTATTACATTAGTGGAAACTGTTAATGAGCCAGAAGAATGCCCCCCCCACACACACACACAACAGGAGTCTATTATTAGTGTTTAGTTGTACACGTTATTTAAAAAGAACATGGAACCATCGTCTTGTGGGAAGGTTCTGCACCCGCATGGCACATTAGATACAGAACCAGTCAAAACTTTCTAAACCTTCGGAATATATCAAGCCCATCCGACCAAGTGGTAGCGTGCTGGGTCACATGACCTAAACCCTACTACTTTGAGTGTTGTCAAATATTAAATATGTTCTGGCTTGCACAGGGTTCCGGTCCCGTCATGTACACACTGACACGTGTTGTGTAGAACTGTGAATGCGTACTGGTGTTTACTCACCTATTTTCGTAGCGCTGTAGATGTTTTCAATAGGAAACGCAGAACCCAGACTGTACAGCAGCACTTTAGCGAGCGCCGGTATTAACTGTGTTGTGGTCACCAACACGTTCACACAGTTACTCCTGACAGAGCACAAACAAAACTGTTTCACATACGTGTTTACAACGCAACATGCCAGCGTCACCTCAACGCCGCCATTTAAGGGTTTATTACTTGAAGTAAGTTCAGACAGTCTCCTACCGTCTCCTACTTGTTACCTTTCTAATTGTGTTTACATTAATGTTTTACAATTATGTTTACAATTATTAGTTTTCATTTATATTCTATTTTCTAGCTTGTTAACCGTAATTTTGAGTGTTATGATGGAGCAGTTACAAAGCATTTCACTGCCGGTTGTACTGTGTATAACTATGTATGTGACAAATAAACTTTGACTTGATTGATTTGATTTGAAATAATAAACGCATAATGTAAATAAAACTTACACAGACTTGTCAGAGTAAAAAATTATTTTATATATAATATTTACATTATTTTCCCTTCAACCAACCAACCCGCCTGTAACCTTTTACACTTTCATTTCTTTAGACTCTGAATGTGCTGATGCAGGGGATCGGATCGAATGAAACAAATGAGCCAGTAGCCGCAAAAGTGTTGGATTGTGACACTATAACCCAGGTCAAAGAGAAAATTCTTGATCAGGTTTACAAAGGAACCTTTTATTCCCACAGACCACACACAGACTCCCTGGATCTGGGTGAGAAGACTTTAAAAAAACAAAAAAACATTTGTCTATTCACTCGGTTTTATCAGTGTCGCTTATTATTTATATTTTCTACATGGATTGGTGTTCGCAGAATGGCGTTCAGGCGTCGCCGGGCACCTCATTCTTTCAGATGAAGATCTGACATCTGTCGTGCAGGGCAACTGGAAGCGACTCAACACCATACAGCATTATAAGGTGCATCTACGACCCCATACATATTCAAACAGACGTGTTGGGTAACTTGTTTTCTAATGGTTTAAAACTCCCCTCTCTCGGTTTTCTCAGGTTC
This sequence comes from Hoplisoma paleatum, assembly GCA_028565875.1. Classification (NCBI taxonomy): domain Eukaryota; kingdom Metazoa; phylum Chordata; class Actinopteri; order Siluriformes; family Callichthyidae; genus Hoplisoma; species Hoplisoma paleatum. The sequence continues at coordinate 112,826 of JAOTRQ010000011.1, read as the reverse complement.
CTGATGGAGCTACAGTCGCCTTGGTGCCACGGCACAGCAAACACATCCACCACGATAACCATGATTATGTGGCAGGAGAGAGTGAGTATGCACATGCGTATAAAGATGTATATTACAAAGCTACTGATATCAGCCTTATGTAGTGGACAGCTTCTTATTGACTAACTGGTCTTTCTGCATCACTGGATTCTAACAGGTAGGGATCACCACAAATGGACCACAAATGGGAATTTATTTGAAGCACAATTCCAAATCAGTGTTGTTGTTGTTTAAAGAATCGATATTCACTTTATACAGCAGAGGGTGTTGCTGTTATTCACAGAGTCGTAAATAAATATTTCTCAAAATACAAGGAATTTTTGTCATCTGTGGGGAATGTTATTGTAAACACAGTATCATGAATCATATTGTATTATTACATCCCGAATAACAGATGTGTTAAATCAGATCTGTAAACTGAATGATGTTTATCCAGCTTTGCCTAGCAGTCACACGTTTGTTGTTTCAAATTTAGGCTCTGCAAGCTCCGGGTCATTTTTTGGGTCGTTCATTAGGCCATTTTCGGGATTCTGTGACCACAATGATTTATCTGACTGTACTGAGATAAATTTGATTGTTAATTCTTAGTCGGGTCTTCATGCTCATGATCACTGTAAAAAAAAGCCTTCCAACAGAGGTGAAGATGTTACAGTCCTTCCTTGATCTTAACATTTTAACAATGTGACTTTAGTTTCTCATCATGTTCATCTCCACAGAGACACCCATGCTGGACGATGCTGATGAGGGGGGAGTCAGACTCTGGCACCTGGTGAAGGGCAGCGAAGAGCCTGAGTTACCCAAACACAGACGAGGGAGTCTGAGGGACCGAGAACGAGCTAAGGCCATACCGGAGATCTACCTCACACGACTGCTGTCTATGAAGGTATCACACATGATCATTCACTTATTCACCTACTCGAGATTTCAGGTCAACACATTCTGTATTCATGCTAATGGACGAGCAGCATCAGTACAGACAAGCACAGGGGCATTTTCACTTCAGTACCTTCTCATCAGTTGCTTGCATTCTTGGAGTTTGCATTGGCGTGACTGTGTTGTCTGTGGATTTAAAATGCCACAGCTGGTATGGTGTCAGGAATAAAACAGCAACAAAGCACCCACTCAGAAAAGTTTAAGCTGAAGTAACGAAAAATACATACAAATACAACAAAATGGTTTCATTAAGACTTTTGCTTTTTTCAGGGCACCCTGCAGAAGTTTGTCGATGATTTGTTCACGGTCATTCTGAGCACAAGTCGACCGGTCCCTCTTGCCGTGAAATACTTCTTCGACCTGTTGGATGACCAAGCGGCTCATCACGGTATCTCCGACCCCGAGACCATCCACATCTGGAAAACAAACAGGTACTGACTCAACCACTGCACCACTTAAGCTGTCAGAAAAGTAGCTCACTAAAATTACAATTCTAGGACCTTTCTGTATGGAGTTTACATGCTTTTTCAGTGTCTCAGTGGGTTTCCTCTTACAGTCAAAAAACATGCATGTGAGGTGAACTGGTGGTACACAAAAAAAAACTCAAGGATTTTTTTTTTGTGTGTTTGATATAACCGTGTTTACTAATTCATCTTGTATAGTGAATAACTACAGTGTGTCCGTCATGAAAGTAACTAAAAGTGTAAAACAGTGCGTTAAAATCCTAATAAACAGTGTAATCGTAGCTGTTTTAATGCGTCTCAGTGGTGTGCTGGGGGTAATTTTGGTTTGTCTCCGTGCACCAGTCTGCCTTTGCGCTTCTGGATCAACATCGTAAAGAATCCTCAGTTCATCTTTGACGTGCAGGCCACAGACCACGTGGACGCAGTCCTGTCAGTCATCGCACAGACCTTCATGGACTCCTGCACCATCGCTGAGCACAAACTTGGCAGGGTGAGACATCAGAACGGCTTCACCGTTTAGAAGCGTCTTTAATCCTAAACACTCGGCAAGTTTGAAAAATGTTGCTCTTCTTTCAGGACTCGCCAATTAACAAGCTGCTGTATGCCAGAGATATTCCACGCTACAAGCAGATGGTGGAGAGGTAGTGTAAACAAATCATCTTCTACTTTTGATTTTAAAGTGCTACCTTTTTAAGATGTTTTAAACCAGGGGTGCCTAATATGTCAAAGGTAGTGTGGCTAGATTGTATGGTAGTAAAACGGGATCGTTGGCCTATCAGCCGTCCTTTCTATGAATATTGTCACTCATTCGACATACAGCACAGATGTTCTGAACGATATGAGCTTTTCTTTACCCAGGGCATACACACTAATGCATTCTACCAAGCTAGTGAGTTAGCCTTGAATGTATGTCTTCTAAACAAGAGCAGAACCAAGTAAAAAGACACAAACGTAACATTTCCATGCAGAATAGGAGGAGGACGATGTCATTTTCACACATGACGTCACTTCCCACATGAAGATCATTAAGTCTAAGTACCGTTCTACCGGAACTGATGCTTGAGGCTGGGGCTGGTAGTAGCTACTGTCCGGAATATGAATCCATGGCTTTTTCCATTCAATAATCAGAGTAATGACTTCAATAAATGTAAAAGTTGTATTGAGCAATATGGGTTCGCACAGCTATGCTTGGTACACTAAGTTATACGGTTCATATAAAGAATTCTTAATATATATATTTACGATTAAATACATGTTTTGCAGTTTTATAGTAGGTAGATCATTTTGACTTACTTTGGTCATTTTAAAAGTAGCTCGCATGCTGAAAAGGTGTGTGCAGGACACATGGATCGCAAACACAACTCATCTTTTTGGGTTTGTAGCAGAATGTACCAGTAGTGTTCTTTGTACTGAAATATACGAGAGGACAGAACGAACATTGTATTTAAATTAAGCACTATGGTTTTAGTCGGCGTCATCAAGATTTGATTGTACAGTCCTAAAAGCTACACTATTGTATTGCAGCTTTCTTTTTGTTTAGGCCTGAGTACTAGAAAATAAATCTAATTAAAGTCACTGGTCACTGTTTGGCTCTGTAGATTTGAAATTGATTGAATGTGATACACAAAACACTTGTAGGAAAGTGTTGATCTTTTTGTCTTTTTCAGGTATTATGCTGACATCAGACAAACCATCTCGGCAAGCGATCAGGAGATGAACTCGGCCTTAGCTGAACTTTCCAGGGTAGAATTAAAATATTATTTATATTTGTATGACTTCACTGGTCTGTCACTTAAAATCTGTTCATTCATAATTGCAAGACATTTTGGATACAATATGTAAACAGTTTATTTCTGACCCATGACTTGTTTTTGTGAGCAGAATTACTCAGGAGAGCTGAATTACTTGGTGGCCCTACACGAGCTGTACAAATATATCAACAAGTATTACGATCAGGTAAGTTAGTGATGGGCATCGAGAATAAAACTGCAGAATGAAAGTGCTACAAAAAAAACCCTATAACACTTTCACTGTGTTTCAGATAATCACTGCCTTAGAGGAGGACACCACGGCTCAAAAGATGCAGCTCGGATACCGTCTTCAACAGGTCGCTGCTGCGGTAGAAAACAAAGTGACGGACTTGTAGATGATGCTGGAGAGACCAGTGTGGTGATTACTGGTGGAGAATCCGAGGCTGAAACTTGGAGCGCACTAAAGATACACTGACCCCACTGTATGTAGTGATATGACTTCAGAGAAAAGAGAGAAAGAGTTATGTTGTGAGACTGAGATGCTCGGTGTGGATGTCGCGCTCACTGCTCATTCTTTTGCAGCATAAGAGAAGACTGAAAACTGCATGTTGGGAAAATATTAATAGATGCTGGCAAAGACTGATACAGAGGATTTCTCTTTTAAACTGAGAAAAAAGCTGCAACAGTTTGTGTTTAGATGAACTGGTTGAGTATGTCTTAAAAAGTCTGGCACGGGATCTGCTGTGATCGTTTCAGTTCTTCACATCTGACCGGATAAACCAGCGTTTATTGAAAAGCTCACGGGATCAGTCTGTCTCTCTACCTCTTTCATTTTTCTTCAGTCTGTGTTCCTGTTTGTAGATCTTTCTTTTTCCATGCAGTAGTATCCATGTGTTTGTACTGAAATCTAGTGTTGGGCATTAGCCGTGGTCATTTTAAGGTTCTTCTTGAACCGTGTGCCCATCATTAGCGGCCGAGACTCAAAAAAAAATTCTGGTGTCAAACATCAACATGGATTTTTGTTTTTAGATTATTTATTTAATATTTGCACATTTGACGTGCATCACATGTCACTGCTGGCCGTTTTAATCCACATGCCGACAGAGCCACACCCTGAGAGACCAGTCCAAAAGAGAAGAATCATCACTGATCTCTCATCTGTCGAAACACTAGAATTTGTACGTTTGATCTGTCATATTGAGGTTTTTTCTGTTTTTAGAACTTAATAGATATCTGGTCGTTTGCTTTTACAATTCATTTGTTTTTCCTCATTTATTATTGCTGTTACTGTCTTTAGAGTAACTTTGAGTTAGAGTCACTGGAAGGATTTGATGTAGGACAACTGAAATCTGTACGATTCATATTTTACAAATCGTCTACATTTCGACAGATTATCAGTGACACTCCAACATTCCTTTATTATTGTATACAAGAAACTGATCTTAAAGGTTGGACTTTTAAAAGTATTGCTTGTGTGTATTTGTGTTGGTTTCACGTGTATGGGTGATGTATATTTCGTGCATCGTTTTATATAAACACTAGTGGAAAGTGTTTTTTGAGACAAGCCTTTGACAGGCTTCTGGATTATCATTTAAAAACCGATTAGTAGTTTTTCTTGCTTTTAACAAAGATGATTATCCATAAACTCTAAATGTAGAATGGGAGTTCAGATGCGTTCAACTCAAATGAACTATACAAGACTAACGTGTATAAAGGCATTTTTACTGATACTATGGAAACAGACCACATTTAACTGGTGATGTAAATGTTTGTGATTCTAGGAGGAATTATGTGCAGAAATCAGCAGAATGAAGTTTATGAGCTTCTATAAATTATATGTAGACTAGAGCAGGCTCTTAAATTTGTTTTAATAAGTTGTTAATATTGTGACTCTCGGTGTAGTTTCTGACCAACAGTATGTGAAAACTTTTACAAATTATATTAAGAGTTAATAAAAGATTCTAAATCAAATTGATTGTGCAATCTGGACTGGTTCTGACAGACTCTGGTCCTGTTTGTTAAAAACACGAGGTGAGTTACATTTTGCTTTTTCTTTGTATGTTTTTTATCAACAGATTCAGCTCTACACAATATAAATCTTGATGAATAATTATGAATCAGCAAAGAATTTATCAATGCTAGGCTGCACATTCTTATTTCATTTCTTTTAGATTTTACCACATTATCTTTGTCCTTTCCAGTTCCACTTTAGGAGTCCTCGATGACCGTACAGCCCCGAGTTTAATTAAGGTGAGCCTCACATGTGTCCAGTCCGTGGTCATCATTTCCAATTTATCCACTAGAGATGTAAAACTGAAGAATTGAAACATTTAATGTGTGGACAGTGTCAATGGACATTTGTCATGATATTTAGAACTCGTTCTGTGCCATCATTGTTTCTTCACAGTAAGTTAAAGTAAAGAAGAGACAAATAAGGCACCTAAAACTTCATATCAGTGGCTTGGCTGAAATCATGAATGGGAATTCGTCATGAAAAAACTCAATGTTTTGTCCAGGAAAATGTAAATAATTGTAGAAGTAAATGTTTATAAAGGATTCAAATAGCTAGCAACAAACAAGTTTTTATTTTACATTATTTATGACCGTACGGCATTAAATTGCAGCCACATTTAACTGCTTTAAAGTAATAAATAAATTATTACAGTATAATTACGTTGATCATTGGATCATTGTCAACACTGCAGTGCCATCTAGTGGTCAAAGTGCACGGTGACTGCGTCAGAAGAGCCTGCACCGCCCATTAGCCGCACTGTTGGCAAAAGGAGCCCAGGAGGCCGCAAGGGGGCGCCACAAAATCGGAAAGAAAATTCCTTCAATAATTATATAAAAACGTGAATACTATTAAATCCTAAGATATAAAAGCTAGCATGATTATTACATCGTGTACATGTATATATTAAAGACAGTGGTTAAAAAACCACGCTATTTGTTCTGTCAGTGTTTGTAAATCGTGGATGGAGGCAGGACAACGTATAAAATCTCGCCTCTTGGGCGCCACATGTGGCTGGTATGCCAGCTCTATGCCCCACACACATACAGACTAATTTCTATTGTTATCACATCATAAAATATATCTTTTTAAGGCTATTATTGGTGTTGTTTTTATTATGTTTGTTCTATTTTATTGTTATATATTTGTAATTTCTAATAATTAACTTTTCTTTAGCAGAGCTTTGGCAATAATAATGTCATCATCCGTCATGAAGCTTATGTTGAGTTGTTAGTGTGAGTGTTGTGTTGACGTCACGTCGTGCTGTGTTTTTGTTGTGCACTTCGCAGTGTGTAGGGAGCAGATCGCCGTTTAGGACGCAGCCAGTATCTTCTGACCCGGATGTACTGATTTGATGCTATGGAGGCTACTGTGACGCGTAATTGCGAGAAGATTTTCAGTAGCTAGCAGAGAAAAGATTTCTTATTTCTTATTCAGCGGTCTTTTAAATGACGAACAGCTGCCGTTTAATGTCGCTTTATACACAATTAAAGATAAAATAAAGCTGTTTGTTGTTGACCGGCGGGGTTTAGTGAGCGGGGGGGATTGTGCATCATTCAGCGCGTCGGTTTAGCTGCAGGTAGGTTCGGTTCTGTGTTGAAATTCATGCGTTATAAACAAGTATTAGATTGTTATGTTTTTTGTGGAGTTTGCATGTTCTCCCCGTGTCTGCATGGGGGCTGCGCTGGTTTTCTCCTACAGTCCAAAAACATGCAAGTGAGAGGAAATGCACATATAAAATAGTCCATGATCCAGATCTTGCTGTTACTACCACATTGTTAATAAAAAACAATGTTGATTTGGCATAGTTGTTATGCTGGGTGCAAACCTTCCTGACACAACCCTCCCTATTTATCCAGCCTCGGTTTGAACATCATTTTGAGCAACTGATGGTTAAGAGCTTTGCTCAGGGGCCCAACAGTGACTGACTGTAGTTGGATGGTGATGGCTCCATGGTTAAGGTTCTGGTTTAAGCTCAACTGCCACCAAGCCACTACAGACAACAGTTAATGCCACGTGTTTATAATGGGTTTCAAAAATGTTTATGAGGATAAGCCTATTGGAAACCTTCCAGAATCAGAGGTAGAAGATGGGGAGACTACGGTTAGGCCTTTCAGCTCATTAGTAAAGGTTTACTAGGGCTGACGTATGTTGCAATATACAAATGAAATTATTCTTATGATGATTCTTATGTTTGTTATATAGAGGCAAAGTGATGGAGTCGTCTGAGCAATGTCCACCAGAATCCACTGAACAGGAAGTGAACCCTGTGTTCCTTCAGCAGCTCAGAGAACTAGATATCCCAGAAGAGGCAGCCAAACAGGTACGACTTTTGTCAAACAAATGGCTTTTTACTTTTCAACCAACAGGGATTAATATTATTTTTCTGTTTGTCATTTAAACGGGACACACACGAGACAGAGGTCCAATTATTGCAATGTCAAACACACATCACACATCTACAAGATCGTATAGACCAGGGGTCTCCAACCTTTTTGAAGCTGCGGGCTACTTTTGGGGTACCAACTAATGCGGCGGGCGACCAGTTTGAT
>JAOTRQ010000011.1:86146-98501 GCA_028565875.1 Hoplisoma paleatum | reverse complement strand
ACACACACACACACACACACACACACACACACACACACACACACACACACACACACACACACACACACACATTATCACCCACACAGCATAACAGCCAAACAATGAGTCTAATGTGATGTTCACTTCTCAGCTACCATTGGCTGTTCTTCCATCTTATCTTCCTGGCTTGGTTCTTTGCCGCCAATCTAATATAGACAAAATGCAGAGCTTTGAAAATCTCACTCCTCTGCATTTTGTCTTTTTTCCCTTACTAGCAAAAACCCTTGAGTGGAAGATATTTTAATGAAAATAATGGATAAACAAAAGGCAGCCGTTTCCCAATTCTAATGCACAAATCACTGGGGCGGTTCCCAGGATTCAGATCCTGCGATGTCTCCGTAAAGTAAACACATTTATCAACAAGCAACCTTCAATACATCACATTGTCTAAATGTTCTGTTTGGAAAAGGCAGACTTCCAGACCCATTTAGGTTTAGTTTTATATGGGATCCGAAGTGCTAGCATGTTTCTGTAGTTCCCCGATGTTCCCTTACAAACGTCTTTCGATTGCAGACAATCTTGCTGTTCGAGAGACTGCACATTTAAATCCAGAAGGGTAGTTTAGAAAATATAATTTGTACATTAAAAATAAGGCAGTTTCCGCATTCACCCAACACTAAAGCATCTGTTTAAAGAAAGATGAGCGAAGGGAAGAGAAGAAAGGAGAATTGGGAAAATTAGATCAAGGAGCAAAGGGAGTGATGGAGAATGTGTCTACTCTCCGCACTGCTTGTTTATGTTTCTTCGGTCTTAATGAACACTGCATTATTTCTCTGTGGAAAGGTATTTTAATGACATTAAGTTGTATTTTATAGTCTATAAACACACTTGAGACCAGCAGCACCAGGAAGGAAAAAGGCGGGGGTGGGGGGGGGGTTTAAGGGAGACATCGGTTGTGGTCCGACTCTAGTCTAACCTGCTTTAAATCTCTGGCTTTATAGTAAACAGCTTGGGACATCTCTTTGGGGACTTCCAAGCTAAATTTATTTTATTTACATGAGTATATTTCTGCCAGAGTGGCCCTCAAGATCACCCGACTCTATCTGGTAACCAAGGATTAGCAAACAACAGCATTGAATCATTCCAATGCTAGTGTGGTGTTGTGCTTGGGAAAAGTCCAGTCGAGAAGTTAATGGAGCAAAAGGAAAAGAAAGAGAGGGCATAGGGAGTACAGACGCTGATCCAAATCCAAATAAGTGAACTCTAGATGCCTCTGTAAACGCATTTTCTTTGTAAGAGGCCGATAAAGTATAAGGCTGATGCAGAATCTCTTAAGAATCTTGCTGATATTTTTCTCATAAAACTAATTCCACGTAATATCATCTTAAAAACGCTCCATGACTACCACAGTCCAAGAACCAAAAGTTCATTCAGCAAAGATTTGTTCTCATTCATGGTTCCCTAAAACAGCTGAGAGCCCTCAGCATCGGGTTCTTGTCTCATCCATGTCCAAACAACTCCTCAAGTTTGCCTGTCACCTTTCCAAAAACCGCAAAACCACAAATAACAATGCACCAAAACCAGATGTGTCCACTTCAGACAAAAGCCGCTGACCTCCGATACTGGACTCGGGACAGGACAAAATAAACACAGACGTATAAAGCTGGACTACAACCATAAAAGAGTGACAGATACAAACATCTTAAGTGCTATGCTGGAACAATGTTGAGCTGTTAGATTTATCATGAATGCATCATTTTATTGGGACTCAAAATTTCAGGTCACTATCTAATGTTTAGAAATTAGTCATGCAATATGTCTATCAACAACCAATATCATTTTATTAATACCTGCATAACACAAGTGTCTTTACAAGTTATATGTGACCTAACTGTTGGCCACCAGCTTTATCACTAACCATGAAAGCATTCAAGTAATAAACATTATATTTGAAGAAATTCTGTAAATAAATTGCCTAATAAAATACATAAAATGCAAATAAATATCTACGTGTCACAACACACAAGTGTCACCTGTTACATGTGTTGTGTGCTACGTACATCTCCTGTTACATGTGTCGCCTGTTACTTCTACTATATAATCTACACAAGAAACTAGTTTGTTAGTAAAATTAAACAAAGCATTAAGGTACCCTAGTTAAAAAAAGAGCCTAGTGGTGCCAATCCACTTTGCTCTGGTGTATGGGGTTCCACATTTGTTTTACTTTCTCAAGTTGCAGAAATTGAACCTTTAAATGATGTTTAGGTGACATTTGGGTAGTTATAATATGACATTAATTAATGATGAGTTTGTTGCCATTCTCAGGCTAATTCGTTTTCGATTAGCCGTTATTGCGTCACTTCCGCCAGACCAACGCTGAGTGATGTCATCCGCGCCGATGGTCGCTGCTTGTTGCTATGCATCAGAGTCTTAAGCCTTTGTTTAGTTTAGTAAAATAAATGTTCGCTGCGACGGTGTTTTATTACATTTTATCATTATAATTGTTTTTACTGAATATTTATTTCATATCGCTGCTTTGAAGGAGCGTTCAGGTTCGTAAGTAAGTGGCTTATTTACTAAGGCGCTGCTAAAAAAGCTAATTTGTTTACACACACATTCACACAAACAAACAACCTAACATCGGAATGTTCGATTTTATAAGCGTTTATTAATAATTGTTGTACAACTGGTTTAATTTGTGTTTTATATCGTTATAACTCTTGAGAACGTGTTTTGTGGGTTTTGTTTTCTGTTGATTGTTAGCAGCTAACATGGTAACAACGTTCACGGTTCTATTTATTATTTACTGTTTTCATTGCTTGTGTAATAACACCGATGCAGCCTGTTAACTTACAATTAAAATCAAGTCTTCATCTAGTCTTATGTAAAATAATCAATTTCGATAAACATGTATAATGTGGAACACTAAAGATGAATAAATAAGTAGATATTTTTGAATAAGTAGATATATATTAAGTAGTATATAATAAGTAGATATATATTGAATAAATCTTTGATCTATTGCAGGAAGTTCTTTGTTTCAGCAGTATTCAGATCTATTTAAACATAAATAATAACATGGTGCCTGACAAGCATACAGTAATGTTGATGTTGATTATTGATGCTATGCATTAGAATGGGATGCTTTTGTTGGTCACTACACATACACACATGTACAGTATATGTTTGAAAGATGGGGTCAGATATTGTACGTTTCTCTTGATACTCGGCGGGTTAAGGGTCTCGCTCAAGGGCCCAGCAAAGTCTGTGTAGCAGAGACTGGATGTGAACCCACAATCTTCTGGTTGATAGTTTAAAGCTCTTCCTACAAGGCTAAAATGTCCCTTTTAGTCAGATTGTGGACATGTGGCTGTACTCTACGTTTTGTAAAAAGAAAGAAAGTGTAAATTTATTATCAGATAATAAGTTAAAATAAATAACCAAGCTAAATTAATAATCCTAACGATTATAAACAGACGTCTTAATGGAAATGTTCTGTGGGAACACACAATAATCTGCAGGTTTTTTCAATTATTTAACTCGCAAACATTTTTTTTTTGATGTATATGAAATCTTACAACCGTTGGTGTTTTTTTAAAGAGACAGAAGCCACTGTGTAATAATTGTGTAAGATATACAATTCACTGGCTGGATCTTAAAATTGAATTAACAGGGTGTGTGAAGTTGTTCCTATCTGACCAGTTGTGTGTATATAAGCCCCGTCGAAAGCCATTCGACATAATGCATAATACATAATTACACAATTATAATGCATAACAGTTGTTGTTCTGTTTTATTTGCCAGAAATCTAAAAGTGACATGCATTTGTAAAGCTTTTCCATCTGCATCTCATGGAGCCGACTAACGATGTAGCGCTGGACATCATAATCACAAATGTGGTCTCGGTGTTCAGGACCAGGTGCCATCTCAACCTGCGCACCATCGGCCTGGAGGGAAACAACGTCATCTACAAACCAGAAGTGGGGGTCGGTGACCTTAAATGTCTTGGAGATGTGTGGTCCAGAAACTCACTACTTACTAAAACATGTTTATGTTTGTATGGTTTCCTTCTAGAAAGTCTTAATGAAGCTGCGTAAACCTCGCATCACTGCCTCCATCTGGTCATCAGGGAAAATCATTTGCACCGGAGCAACCAGGTTTGCAAGTACAAAAATGTTATTTCTTTCCTAAATAACCTTTCGTTAAATTCATCCAGCACTAATAGACAGTTTTTCAAATGGTTCTGTTTCTCTCTTAAGTGAAGAGGAGGCTAAACTGGGGGCCAGAAGGTTAGCACGCTGTCTCCAGAAGATTGGATTTAAGGTTAAACCTTTATCTTTCTTGTTACGCTCTCATAGTAAAAGTGATGATGCCACCAGTAAAAAAAATCTTGTGTCTCTTTTGTAGGTGAGGTTTTCCGACTTTAAGGTGGTAAATGTCCTGGCTGTCTGTTCCATGCCCTTTCAGATCCGTCTCATCGAATTCACTAAGAAAAACCGTCCCATAGCCAGGTACATACAGCTGGACTGGGTATTCATGCATTCATTTAACTTCTCATCGCCAAGCCGCTCAATGGTGCAGTGATGAGTGCTGAATATAATCCATGATTATAATTATTCATTTTAGTAATAAATCACAGCAAGGAGGTCCTGGTTTAGACCCCCAGGTGGGCCAGTCTGTGTCTTTTCTGTGTGGGTTACTTTACATTACCTGAAGAGGATAATTTGTCCATGAGTGAATGTGTCTGTCATTTTTACAATCAGCTACAAAGTTAAACAGTCAGAAAAGAAAAGTTACAGCGCCCTCTTTTGGTGGACTTTATCGTGGCACAGCTAAAGCATTATTAATTGTTTGCGTGCGTGCATTTAATATTTTTTATTGACTTGGGCCCTACATAAATACTCTAAATTCAAGTTTATTATGAGAAGCTGGTGCCTGTTTATGAATGTAGTTTGTGTTTTGTAATTAATGTGTGTTTTAAAACGTTGCACCCAAGATCTTCACTCGCGTCTCACACATGTGTTATCGTGACACGACAATAAAAGTGATTTGATTTTCTTCGTTCTCAGTTATGAACCTGAGCTCCATCCTGCTGCGACTTACAGAATCAAAAACCTTCGATCAACGGTGCAGGTTTTCTCCACAGGCAGCATCACAGTCACAGGTAACTTGCACGTTCCAATTAGTCTAAAATGACACCTTATGGCGTTCTAGCAGTTATAAATGGCTTGTAACGATGATTGTTGTTCCTTTCATTTGTTTAAAACCCTCTGGCGTGTCACAAGCCAGAGTCATGGGTCATAAAGAAAAAAATCATAATCAATTAAATCTACATGTACGCGATGTACTTTAGCGATGTTAGTCTGTAAACCACAGTGGGACCAGATTGCCACTACTTAAGCAGATGCTTTTATCTAGTGATCTATAACACTGACATTACATTGAGGCAACCTGGCATGGCTAGGACTTGAACCTGCAACCTTCAGATAGAATTCAATTGAGGAACGGATTCACGATTCAAGTCACTACTTCTGTTTAATGAATCTATATTCACTTTAACCAGCAGGGGGTGCTGTAGCTATTCATCAAGTTGCCAAAGTAAGCTTCATTCAAAATAGTTTGTAGCCGCTTCAGCAAACAAGTATTATCTTTTAATATTATTGTTATATATTATATTATTGTTAGTAGTAGTACGTTAATAGTAATAATGCCATGAAGGAACCTTACAAAGGAACTAATTAAGTTCTATCTAATGTAATCTAATCGGTGATAACATAAAGGCTTCAGTATCATTTTGTTCAAAAAAATCATATAGTAATATAAAGTTTCGTACCGTGCGTAGAGTGTATCACAACATTCCTAATTACAACTGCCCTATTTCGCAGGACCAAACGTTCAGACCGTGGCCTCAGCCGTGGAACAGATTTACCCTCTGCTGTTCCAGTGTCAGAAACCAGTGGTGTAAAAGACGAGCGCATCAGATCTTAAAACGAAGCACCTTACGATGAACCACGTCGGGCAGATGCTGGAAGGCACAGAAAGTTCTGAGTACGACTGGGCACAGAACTGTGAAGTCTAGGCTGCCCTGACTTCTGTAACCACCACCGTACGGGTCAGAAAACGATCATCACGCGTTCCTCCGGAATGTTTTTTTATTCCTGGTTTTAGTGCTTGGACTCCATCGGAAGATTGTGATATTAAAGAGCAAACATGCTGAGCAGGAGATTGTGTAACATTTACTTACTGTGTGTTCTGTTGAATCGGAACATATGAATTTGTGTGTGTGTGTGTGTGCGTGCGTGTGATCTGTTTTCATTTTGTATTTTGCAATATAAAAAAACAGAAATAAAGAAGTCTGATGCTTCACAAACTCTGATGCAGTGTGTTTGACCTCAAACTTTCAAACGTTTCTCTTGTTTTTTTTTATTTCCTTTTCTTATTTAAACTTTCTAAATTGTAGATTATTACTCGAGACACACAAACTATGAAGCAACACGTGGCAGTAAACAAAAAAGAATGTTACATAAACAATTTCGGGTGGTACGGTGGGTTTATGGCTGCATTCACATCCTCAGCATTTAGCAGACAACTTTCTCCAAAGCCAATTACCAGTTACAGTAGTTACCGAGTCAGAGCACAACCATGATTGGTTGGTTAAGAGCGTCGCTCAAGGGCCTAACAGCAGCAACCAAGCATTGGTGAGGTTTAAACCGGCAATTGCTGGATAGCTAAACCTGTACCCTAACCACTAGGCTACAACTGGTTAGCACGGTCACCTCATAACAAGAGGCTGCCGAGGCTTGTATGTTCTCCTGGTGACATGTCGAAAAGGAGCAAAAGCAAATCATGACACTGCTCGGATCTGATTTTAAGATGTGTTATTAATTCAAAATAATTAATCCGTACTTTACAATCATTACAATGAAACTATACATAAAAAATAGTAGTAAGTACTTACTAGTACTTGTTGGGATGAGGCAAATGAACTCATCACTTTAGTGCAACTGTGTGTGTGTGTGTGTGTGTGTGTGTGTGTGTGGCAGTAAACCCCATCACAGCATTTTCAGAGCTATTTATGATCTGGATTATCAGGACTCCGAACATCTCAGGCGATGTGTACGTCCACCACGCGTGTCGGACTTGTGTAGATAAGTGATACCACTTCACTTGGTGTGCGATGGTTGAAGGTTCAGACCACCGAGAGAGCTTTTTCCTCCAGTGGCAGGTCAGTCTTGGGCTTCTTTTGCCACCGTTGGCACAGCAGTGTGCTGCCCAAGTGATTCCTGCAAAACAGTCGAGATCCCACACGGTGTCGGTGTGAGGTTCTATGGGAATTCCCTATGGGAATTTGTGACATCACAAGGTTTGATTCAAATGGCAATTTTTTTTTCTTGGCACCAAAAATTTATTAACTAATTCACAGAAAAGAAAAGTTTTGCATAATAATCAAACAAACGTACTTCATGGCGAGTTCTTTTGAGATCTGTTCCAGCGACCGTCCCTTCGTTTCCGGCACGACCACAATCACAAAGATCAGCAGCACGAAGCTCATGGCCGAGTATGAGAAGATCACACTGGGCAGGCCGATCGTTTCTGAAATCATGCCAAACAAAACATTTCATACAGAAGATTTAATACAACACCAACACACAAGTGTTAACAGGTCACTGAAATAGCTTTAAATAAATAACAATAAAAGTTGATTCTTAAGTTGATTGTGGGCATTTAAAACATTTCCAGTCCTGCTGGAACGATCAGCCGAGCAGGAAACACTGTGACTCGTTTGTATTGGGGTTGTTGGTGTGTTTTTACCTGTGAGTGTGAGGAAGCTCATTGATATGAGCAGGTTCATCGCCCAGTTGAAGGCCGAGACCACAGACACGGCTTTCCCCCGAATCCCAGTAGGAAAGATCTCGCTCAGAACCACATAGACCACTGCCAAACACAAAAACAGACACTCCGAGTCAGAAGAAAAGATCCATCAGGGTTTATCTAACGCTCCTCACGAAATGTACAAACACATTTGTAGATAGAATAAATACTCGGGCCAACCCGAGCCATAATAATAATAACATTATTAAGCTACTGCATGTACGATTCCTGCAATAACAACACAAACACATAACAAATACTGTATACTACGTGTGCAATAATAATAACGTAATAATAACAGTCCATCCATCTATTATCTAGTCTTACCAGCGTAAATCCTGATCCTACTTGTTTCTCTTCTATCTTATCATTTACAAATAAAGATAAAATATAGACGATTTGATTACTAGTTTATCTTAACTTGACTTACTGGGTCCGAGACTGAAGGAGAAAGCCGCTACGTAGACGAGCAGACTGACCAGAGAGATCCACATCAGTGACGGCGACACCTCGCTTTTCTGCCCGTGTGTTTCGTGGTCCTGTGTGAGGTTTAGGACCCACGGTAACTGAGTGGGATTATAATCCTGAGGGTTTATCTGGAGGTAGGAGTTGTTCTGTCCTGAAAGCGTCCTGCCATGAGCGTCCAGTACCCTCCACGCCGAGCTCTCGTTAAACTGGGCTGGGCTCTGGCACAGGCTGGCGACCTGCGTTTGGCTGTGCAGAGTCACGGCGCCGAGCATGGCTGTCGACAGGGTCATGATAACGGCGCCCACGCACAGGAAGGCTTTGGGGCCAACGCGGTCGACCAACAGGATGGCGGGAACGGTCCCGGCCAGTTTGACCACACCGAGGCCCGTGGAGGCGAGGGTGGCGGCCTGGTTGCTGCGGAAACCTACGCCGCGGAGAACGGTGGAGGCGTAGGCCAGGAGATTCGGCTGCCCCGTGGCTTGCTGAAGGAACACCAGAGCCGCGCCCATGAACAGGCGTCTACGCATGTTGGCGTGAGAACTAAACAGGTCCGAAAATCCCTGCTGCTGCTCGGCACCCAGGGCCACCGTGATGGCCCTCACTTCCTCGTCCACGGCTTCAGCGCCGGCGCCCCATAGGCGGGCGAGGGTTTCTCGGGCTTCGTTCTCTCTGTGTCGTGCCAGAAGGAACCGAGGACTCTGGGGCAGAAAGGGCATGATGCACATCTGCAATCCGGCGGGCACCAGCACGCCACTCAGGGTGAATCTAAACCAGAACATTATCCTATTAATTCTATTTAGGGACACACACTGGGTGAATACACAAAACACCTGAACAGGCCAACAGTCTGGTGCAGGGAACACACCCACACGCACACACACCGATTTAACACACACTAATTAATTGATTAACTTTGTGTGGCGACGGTGTGCCAGCCACAAACCTCAAACACGCATCACTAGAAAAGTTGGTTACATCTCCTCACCTCCAGCCCTCGGGTATTTCAGCGAACGCCCAGCTGGACCCAAATCCCAGCAGCACTCCCAGCACCACTTGCAGCTCGTACACGCAGACACACCGCCCGCGCCAGGTGGCTGGTGCCACCTCTGCTACGTACAGGCACGCCGCCGTCCCGGACAGCGCCACGGCCATGCCCACCAGCACGCGGCCCGCCGCCAGCGTCCAGAAGGAGGGGACAGAGATGCTCAGCAGGGTGCCAAACGAGCACAGGGCCGCCGTGAAGATGATGGAGAAGCGTCGGCCATAACGGTCCACTATGGCACCACCCGCCACCGAGAGGAGGAACGCACCGAGCAGGAGAGCACCCACGGCCTGTTCCTGCTGCGGGCACGACAGTGCCAACACCTCCCTGAGCTGGAGCAGAGCGCCGGAGATCAGACCCATTTCATAGCCCAGCATGAGTCCGCTGAGAGATGCCACCGACACTGAACACACCACCAACACTGCTACACATCATACACACGCACACACAGTCAAAAGAAAGGTAAGAGTTAAAGTTTGATCTGGCATTTGTTGACTTACTAGTCCCGTGCCGTGTATCAGATTAGTTGTCAACCATTGTGATTATTTTTATTATTTCATTGACTGAATATAAACAGATAAGATATATAACACAAGCAGAAAATAACAAGACTACAAACACTTTTTTACACTTTTCATGCAGCAAGAAGAAAAACAAACGCAGAAGAAAAATAGTACGCTTAAAATAATTCAGCCAAAAGTTCGTCTGACCGCAGGAAGTCATTTATGGACTGGTGCACCACAGAATGTCAACAATCAAACTTGACACTCTCTCTCTCTCTCTCTAACTGTGTGTTTGGGTTTTAATACCGCGTGTGCAGGGTGGGTGGGTACTTTACATTCATTTGAACTCTCTTTAAGTAAGAGGGTCTCGTAAGACGTTTCCTTTTTATTATCTATGAACTTGTTGTTGTTTATAAGGAGACTCTGAACTACAGAATAAAGAATAAAGTTTATAAAGTGCTTTCTCCTGCTCAGTGTCGGAGAATCTATACCTGTGTTTATTGCCCCCTCCTCAGACACACCAATCATTTCTAGGCAGACACCGAGCCAGATAACAGCAACAAGAGGTACGTACATATAAATAAGAGGTATGTAGATAATAAATAAGAATGAATCCGGAATGTAATATTACCAGTGAAAAGTGAAATCTGTCGTTCTGCACCTTGTTATCTAATATTTGGTCAGTTCAAAGCCATGACTTATCTGACAGGCTTAAGCAGAGTAATATCTGATTACACACACACACACACACAAAGAGAGAGAGAGAGAGAGGGAGAGAGAGAGAGAGAGAGAGAGAGAGAGAGAGAGAGAGAGAGAGAGAGAGAGAATACTAAATGTATGTAACCAGAGTGTTTCATTTGGCAGACAGACGATGTAAAGGCTTTTAGTACTCCTGATTAGATTTTACTTCATTAATAATTAATATTTTAGCTTTAGCAGCTCGATATAATTACAAAATGATGTAATTAAACGATGATGTGAACACACAAACTATCTGGCATATACAGTCATGATTATTTTACCCAGTCATGAAGCGTTTACATGAACATACATGTGATCGCGTGTTTAGTCGATCTGTCAACGCGTTTCAATGATTCATTTTGAGGTTAAACATTCATTTAATAGTTAAGTAATTATGTTCGAAAACAATCAGAATTGGTTGAGGCAGGTTTGTTCGTCCGTGACTATGATGGCTTTGTGGTTAAGGTACTGGGTGAGAGATCAAAAGGTCGTCGGTTCAAGAAAGATTGTGTCCCATTGTCCCCTGCTAAATGCTGTAAATGACTTTGGCACTGACTGCAAATGATCGAGCACGTTTACACCGATTTTAAACACGTTTTAATGACTGGTTTCATCATTCAACAGCTTTATACAAAATAAAAAGATTGTGTTGCCTTGCAACAAGTGAAGACTTTATTACATATTGCTGGATTCTTACCTGTGAGTGCAGGTGTGGTTTTCTCAGTGTTTGTTTGTGTATCCTGAGAGTGCAGAGCAGACCGGTTCAGGAGGTCGGAGGTCACTTGGCTGGGTTCAGTCAGGGTGTCCATGCTCTCCCAGCAGGACTGCGCAGCTGCAGACAGATACAAAACAGTCCAAAAAGTGCAGACGTGCAAAACAGTGTGTGTTTGTGTGTGTAATAAATTGGTAATAACAAGTGTTTAAGACTCAAATCAAATTCCCAGTGTCTGACAGTGTTTATTAGTCAGTAAATCGGATTGCGTTTGATTTGCGGAGACTTTATTCCGTGTTTCCGTCTTATAATGTGAATTAAAAGTAAATATATAAACAATTCTCGAGTCTCGACGGCTTTAAACTGATCTCATTCTAAAGCTCGCTTGGCAGTGCGTTCAGGACTGACCTGTTTTGGTGGTTCATTGACTAAATAATCCTCTGGGTGTATGCGTACGCTGTAACAGACCAGCGACCTGTTCAGGTGTTTCGTGTATTCGCCCGGTGTGTGTCTCATCTTGACCCTTAATAGGATGAACGGAGGATCTGATCCACAGACAAGCGGCCAAACCAGCTGGAGCAACTTAAACTTACCAGAACGACGAATGTGTGTCTGGTGAATCATACCCACTGTGACCCTGACCAGGATAAATAAGCAGTGATGTAGTAAATACATGAAATATATAGAATGCTGCGGTAATATAGAGAATATGCAATGATTTGACTTTTAACTATAAAGTCAACTTCTAAATGCTAAAATAAAGCTGGAATCATCTTGTAAATATATGAATATTTTAAACAGAACACTTCATGGTGGTTTTATTTTTATTTTAGTATTGTTTTGACATCATTGCAGTTGTGCAATCAATGAACAGATTGCAGAGATGCCAACAACAAGAACACAAACACAAGACCAGTTGCCAAAAGTGTCAAGGTTAGTTTTAGCACAATAAATAAATCAATAATAACAGTGTGTGTGTGTGTGTGTGTGTGTGTGTGTGTGTGTGTGTGTGTGTGTGTGTGTGTGTGTGTGTGTGTG
>JAOTRQ010000011.1:26385-42288 GCA_028565875.1 Hoplisoma paleatum | reverse complement strand
GTGTGTGTGTGTGTGTGTGTGTGTGTGAGACACCGATCATTCAAATCACTCGTAATCAAATCACAGATCAAATTCGGGGCCTTTTATATTAAAAGGGGGGGGGTTATGGGGGAAGAAACGAAACCTTGTTGAACAACAAAGCAGTTTACCGCTGTTTTTCCACTTCTATAACAGATGGGCAAAGAAAAGAAAGACGTCCGTCAACTTAGTCCCCAGGTATGTATGTACCAGACGTGAGGATCCCCTGCACGGGAGCGTGTACGGGGTCGGCGTGCCCGCTTTAGTATCCATGCTGGCGAAGACGACGGACGTTAATCTGTGGTAGACGAGGAAAAACAGCAGTTGTAGTTGTAGTAGGATTAGTAGTGATGATGATGATGTGAGACGTGGTGGAGAGTCTGTGAACTTTTACAAATCTACCTTTGCACTTCATTTACCACTTTCTTTTCTTTCTTTTTTTGGAAGGGACACCAGGGCCACCACCGAGAAGGCAAAAGGTCCCAGCCGCAGAAGCTCGCGGGCCGAGAAAGACACCGAAGAGGAAGTGCCCGACAGTGGGCAGAGGAAGCGTACGGCTCGGCCAGGGTCCGCCGCCTCCAACCAAGGGAAAGCCACAGGTGAGATGGGCACACACTCTTTTAGAGGTCTAATGTTATGATCACTTTTAGGAGATCTGATACCCTCCTCCTTGTCAAGTTTAGTTGCTCTAAGTTTTTAGATATGAGCTTTATTTCAGGAGGGGGTCTTTTGGGGTCTGATGTTCACTTCATTAGTGTTTTGGGGTCCTTTTAGAAGGCTATAATAAGGGTCTTTTACCCTCCTTGTGTTTGCCCTCGTCTATGGTATCTGCTCTTCTTTTAGAGTGGACTGGTGTTTTTGTTGTTTCATTTTTAGGTCTAAATGTCTTTGGGGGTGTCTGATGCTCTTTATTAGGTGGCTGGTACTTTGCATTTTGGGTTTTGGTGTCCTTTTGAGGGGTCGTCTTTTATGCGGTTCTTTTTTAGGGTCCTTTTAAAGATCAGGTTGTTTTCCTTTTTAGGATTTTGTGTTTTTGCTTTACTGGGTAACACTGATGTTTCACTGGGTCGGTCCAGCTTCTGATTATTTACAATGATAGAAGTAAATAACAGCGGGACGTGTATCATAAGTTTCTAAAACACATTACAAGTTGTTTTTCAGGTGCGACTTCAAGCTCGTCTCACTTTCCACTTTCGTTTGTTTCTCCAGATCAGAACACTGGAGCGAGTCCCACACAGGCCAAGAGAAGGAAGTCCAAGTGATGAAGCTTAACATACCTGTGAACTGTACATGACGGTTTTCCTGCTCCTACATCTACTGTGTGTGTGTGTGCGCGTGTACGTGTGTGTGTGTGTGTGTGTGTGTGTGTGTGTGTACAGAAATCATGGTATAAATGATGTACTTGTCGCAGATACTGAGTGATATTTTATTATGTGGAGGTGTGTGTGTGTGTGTGTTGTGTCTGGTATTATTTTGCTAATTCTATGCTGGATGAATCATGAAGCCGGACGATGAATTGTTTTTATGTGGATTGTATAATAATGTTGCAGAAATGAATGACATTTTCTACTCCTGTGTCCTCTTGTAACTGACCGTGCACTTCTCACTTCCCTCTTACTTGAGTAAATTTTGTCCAAGTTTGACTTTGTGAATCCGTTTTCTTTCTTAATTTCTTTGTTTTTTTGTCCGTTTTCTTTTTTGGCAGCTAATTTTATTTCTGAAGTCTCGCGCTGCAACAGCGGCGGAACATGAACGTGTAATGTAAAATAAAAGCTTGGTTTTATCATGAGCATCCTTGTCGATTAAAAAAAAATGACTAAATAACAAATAGCAAACACTGACGAGCGATACAATGGTGTGCACTCACACACTTGTTTGTGGGAGAGTCAGAGCATCTCTAAAACTGCAGCTCTTGAGGGGTGTTCTCGATTTGCAGTGACCAGTATTAAAAGTTGTAAACCGACGGCAGGATCCTGGGCGTCTGAGGCTCATTGAGGCATGTGGGGAGTGAAATCTGGATGAGCTGGTGAACTTCAGATTGCTGAAGAGGTTCATCCTGATTCTGAAAGGAAGAATACACCGTACAGAACCATTTATTTAGATATGGTGCCGCATACAGAGGAGCAACATTCAAATAAAAGTGTCCCTGAAGTAGTGTCCCTAAGGTTTGTCATAAAGCAAGAATATAATCTTTACTGGGCCAGTGTCTCTGGGTAATGATCCTTAGATAGTGTCCCTAGTGTTTGACGTAAAGCAAGATTAGTCATGACACTACAAACCACAAGGGGGAGCCGAGAGAACCTGCACTCACCCTCCAATGATTCATGTAATCATCTAAACCAGGATGAAACTCATTCAGTCTGTTTACCGCCAACAGTAAGCTACAGATCTCGAGTATCCCTAGATAGTGGCCCTAAGAAGTGGCCCTAAAGTTTGACATAAAGCAAGACTATAATTATGTCATAATAAATAATTGAATCATCTAAATCGTTATAAAATTCATTCATTCACTGACAAAAGTGACTTGGTGTGCCTTTAATGATTAATGCTAAGTGAAAATGACAGTTATTATTAGTTGGTTATATTTCTGGTTGATAAAGATTATATTATATATAATTATATTATATTATAGATAAAGATCTATTATAATATGACTACTTTTATTCGTTGTTTTGGGGTTTATTTATTGATGTTTAGTGACTAGCATGCTAACAGTGAGCAGGAACCTTTAATTCATCACTAGTTCACTAGATTTCGTCGTTTAAATTGGACTTATTTATTATTTCTCACATGTGAGGAACGTT
The DNA here is from genome assembly GCA_028565875.1 of Hoplisoma paleatum. NCBI lineage: Eukaryota > Metazoa > Chordata > Actinopteri > Siluriformes > Callichthyidae > Hoplisoma > Hoplisoma paleatum. The sequence goes on along the minus strand of JAOTRQ010000011.1, from coordinate 39,466 downwards.
TTTGATTTATTTACATTTACATTCCCCCCTTAATCCAAAGGGCCACTTGAAACACCATTTCTAGCAATTGATGGTTGTAATAAGGGCCTCGTTGAAGGGCCCAACAGTGGTAGCTCAGTCTGTCGTGTAACTCAGTGCTTTAATCACTAAGACATCACCGCCTATCACTGGTGTTGAAAGTAATAAAGACTAAATACTGTTGAACTGAAAGGTTCACGAGAGCACTTGAACGTAGCGCATCTGACGTCACAGCGCGAGCTTACCTGTCCTGGCGCACCTGATTCCACTCATTAGGTAATTAAGACGCCAGTCACGTGATGAAATGAGTCTCCGAGCTGAGAAGCTTTAGTTTAGATACTATTGTACACGGCAGGTGTGGTGCAGATGTTATTTTAATTGATTTGTCGTGATTCCGAAGGAGGTGATCAGAACCCAGAAGGTGGTCAGGAGGAGGAGATCAGGAGGAGGTGATCAGAAAAAGGTGGTCAGTAGGAGGTGAGGTGATCAGAAGAAGGTGGCCAGTAGGAGGTGGTCAAAAGAGGGTGGTCAGGAGGAGGTGATCAGAAGAAGGTGGTCAGGAGAAGGTGGTCAGGAGGAGGTGGTCAGGAGAAGGTGGTCAGTAGGAGGTGAGGTGATCAGAAGAAGGTGGCCAGTAGGAGGAGATCAGGAGGAGGTGGTCAGTAGGAGGTGGTTAGTTGGAGTTGATGGAGTGGTGTGGTGGACCGCCTGGGTTCTGCCAGCTCTCTCTGAATGAGATCCTGGCTTTGCAGGACCAGCCCATGTGTGAGGAACAGGCCTGGGCTTTGTGTTATCAGCTCTGCTCAATACTAGAGAATAATTTCACCTCTACTGGACCACTGAGCTACAGTTCCTGGAAGAGTTTCAGACTCCCTGGACCTGAAGGTGTCTTACTCTCACCTGATGGAAGCATCAGTCTCACTATCGAAACCAGCAAATCGGGTAAAATCATGAAATTATGTCTGGCTGTGTGTCCACGATTGCATGAACACGCCAGTTCAGAAACATTGTGTCTGTTGTAACAAAGCCTTGGTCGATGCTAACCTTCTGGTTTCTCCTTCCAGAAGATCAGTTGTTGGTGCAGTCGGAGGATCAGGTTAGCATCTTGTTGGTGATCCTCTTGTTGTACCTGAGCTGTTAGTTAGAACTGTTCTGTGTACAGACAGTAGATTATGTGGGCCGGCTCATGTACTCGTGCCTGGATTGGGGTCTGGATGCAGATGTTGAGCGAGAGCTGGACGTGACGCTCGAGGTGCTGGTGGGACAGATGACCAAAGTGGACCTCAGACTGGATAATGAACGCTGTCTCCAGTGCATAAACAGCATCACCGAGGTTCTGCAGGTACAAACGTCCTGTCTGTGGTGCTTTGTGGGTTTTTTACTGAATGAGGTGCCTCTGATTTACCTGAAGAGTTCAGAACCTGGTTTACAACGAGTCTTAGAACAACTACTCCAGAGTTCCATGCTGGGTACAAACGTACAATCATACAAACGAAACAATCTTGAATGATTGTTTATTTTAGGGTTTATTAATATTTTTATATTTTTTATTGTTTTATATAAAAAAGCATTCAGACCTCAGTAACTGTTTAGTACGTTATGTTTGACGTTTCTTATTGGACACGTCGTCCTTTTGGAATTATAAAGTTTTATCTGCATTCTTATGCTTAAGTTTTTCTGTTGTCTGTATAACAGAACTGATCTGTGAAGTCTAACATACACTAGTCCACTAAAGACACCTCGTATAATGTAAAGAAGTTCTCACAGAATAAGAATGTGAAATTGTAAAGGGCTGATAAACACAAATAAATGTATAATAATAATAATTTATCGATTTGCTTTTGATTAAATGTCTCAGGTTTGTGAAGAACGTCTCTACAACCCAAGCCAGGCGGCCCATCATTACAGAAGTGTGTGTTCCATGCTGTATTCACACACCCTTGAACTGTGTCACTACCTGCAAGTCATCCAGCAGTCCAGAGAGGTTCGAAAGAATTCGTCACCATTAATTTCTTTGTGTTGATTTCTCAGACTTGTATTTGTGAATCAGAATCCATTCATGGCAGCACGGAAATTCGAAATTCGAACCCAGATCTCTGAACTAGTGCTGTATCACAACTGAAAGCAGAACTGATCGTTCTGTGTATTCTGATCTCTGTTCTGCCACTGGATTGTCTGGGTGCTGGGTGTGTTGGAGGGATGGTATGTTCAGGGTAACTCCTGCTGGCTGGTTGAGGCGCTGGTATGAATGGTGGAGGAATAAATCAAGTCTGTCATGTGGCTCGTTTTAAGGATCCCGATCAAGTTTGTGTAAAGTCACCATGCAGGACTATACATGCATGCGTGCGTGTGTGTCCTCGACTAATGTACTTGTAAACATCTTTTACTCTTCGTCAGCAGAATCTGCAGAAGATGATCGTGGAGTCGGAGACCGTGATGGTTCCCAGCGTCACCGCCAACATGGTGAGCAAAGAAATGAATGTTGGCGTTGTTGCTTATCAAAAATAAAATGTTTCATTTTGTGCCACTTATTTTTGATATGATTCATGATACTCTGGTCACTGTGTTTAGTGTATCTACATTTATGTCTGTCTGTCTGAAGGACTTTACATGGAAGCACCTAATTGAGGAGCTCAGCAGGGGTGTAGTTCTGCGCCCCTCCAAAGACCAAGTGAGGTGCCGCGCCCCAGTGGTGGTGGTGGACACGTCCCCGTTTAATCAGCTGCTTCAGGACATTCGCTTCAGACGCTACAAACTCCGCAAAGTTCCGGTGAGCTTGAACTCCTCTCCTTCTGAACATCGAACTCGTGACCCTCTGAGCTTCCTGGTTCGAATCTCAGTTCTGCTGTTTACATACAGTACCAAGTGTCATAGTGCTGCCCTTACATTAGGTGGCAGTCTGAGCAATGAGGCTTTAGGGTCAATTAGGGTTAAAGCTTTCGTTCAGCAACAGTGAGGTTTACACAACTGGCGTCCTTTAGATTACTAGTCCTGGACCCCAACCACTAGTCCTACAGTTGGGACCCCTGCAGTGGATAATGAGGTCAATGATATAAGAGCTTCACTCTTGTTTTATTAACTTTTTCTTTTAACACAGGCGGTTAAGAGCAGCGCTGAAGGTAAATCCCATCAATCAGATCCTCATCAGGCTTTGTTGAACGTTATCCGCTTGGGACCCAAACTGCGCCCGGTGAGTATCATCTCGATTTTTAATTTATTTAACGTTTAAGTTTCTAAAGCTCCCACAATCCTCTTCAACTCTGTAGTGCCTGATTTTTATAAGATCCATGAAAACTGTGTCTCAACTTGCACACTCCCCTCCCCCCATTAAAAAAATTGTTAAACAGTGATTTGTATATCAAATATGGTGGTAATCAAAGCAACTATGTGTGTTTGTATCAAAGACGCACACACACTTTGAAACAAATTGATTTACTTAAGCTTTAATCATTTCAGTTCACCTCACATGTTTTTGGATTGTTCTAAGAAACCAGAGCATCCAGAGCAACCCCCCTCTCTCCACACACACACACACACACACACACACACACCCAGAGGGAGAGACAGAACGAGAGAGCGCATGCAGGCTCCACACAGAAAGGACCGGATAATTGAACCCATGACCACCGAGTCGTCCTTCATCATAAACCATTTCTTCTCCTTCAGGTATCTGAGCGGAACCTGAAGCCGAAAGTTCCGAGTCCCGAACACGAGGTCAGTCTGCACGAGTTACTGATGCAGGAGATTCGCTCCACCGATAAACTGAAGCTCCTGTCCTCGAGGGGGCGCTCTAACAAAGGTACAACTTCTGCACTGTTTGTAAATAAGTTCTGTATTGTGAGATGTTTGTGACTGGTGTGTTGGGTTCACAGATGTCGACTCTTCGTCGAGCTCCCTCACACACACGGACGAGGACGACGACGCCGCATTCGTTTATTATTCGGCTCCCAGTTCAGTTTGTTTGGTAAGAGATTCACACGTCAGCAGCAGCAGCTTAATGTTGTGGGAATGTTGTAGGAATGTTGTGGGTCTCATCCGTCCTTTTACTGTGTAGGATGGAGGATGTAAAGATGCAGCTTCACCTGGAGACAGTTTCACAGGTAACACTGGCAAACGGTTCGAGCCAATCACAGAAAGGGAACCAAATATTTATAAATAGCAGCAAGAAGTTTTGGGGTTGATTCTCCGTGGCGTCTGTGTGGAGTTTGCATGGTTTGTCCATGTTCGTGTGGGTTTCTTTCAGGTCCTCTGTTGACCCCCCCCCCCCCCAAGTCCCAAAACATGCTCTTGGGTGAATTGTAAATAGAAATTGTGTGTGTGTGTTTCCTGCAACATCTTTAATGTATTGTTCTGTGCATGTGCGCACACACACACACACGCACCTTTAGTGGTTAAGGTAACTGCTCTAGAGATCAGATGCTTCGCTACTTTTGGGCCCTTGACCGAGGCCCTTAACCATCACTTTATTATAATAATAATAATAAATAATGCTGTGTGTGTGTATGATGTTTTCAGAATCGAATGTCTGGGCTCCGGGATTCTTACCTGCTCACTCGTCCACGCCGGTGCATTTTCCTGAACCGCGGACACTTTTTGATGGAAAACGTCGCGTGCAATCCTTCGCTGGAAACCCGGAGCGCCGCCCGCTGGTGTGTTCTAGGATTTACATAACACACATTTATATGAGATTCATTTCTGACTTTCAGACAAAACTTCTATCTGATTGAATTCAGTCGCATGGTGTTGCTCAGGGGTCCAACAGAGGCAACTAAAATATTGAAAAACGCTGCAACGTCTCATTACAGAAACTTTAAATATTAGAAACATTTCCATTCAAACATGCACGAATGCCAATAACAAGAACACATCACACACACACATACACAACTTGATTTGCACAATCAATGTAAATCATCATGATTCTTGCAGAGAGCATGTAATGAATTTGAATTCTGTTATATGAGGGCATGGTCGTGTCTGACAGTGATCACTATAGAATTTATAGAAGTTATTGCAATGGCTCCTGGAACAGTGGAAGCACAAGCCACAGCTGAGTATTGCATTGCCTCCTGGCAAAGTTCTGACTCAAGCTGATGTGCTGTGGTGTAAAAACTCTCATTGTCTTCCTGTTCATAATGACGTCGACGTTCTCGGTTCATCATGTTAATGTATTTTGTCATTTTCAGGTCCTGGAGAACGACGTCCCTGTTCCAACAATCGCTGAGGTCATCAGGACGCACTCCTCTAAGGACAGGAAGTCGGTGGTGTCTAATGGCAACAGGAACTGGCGGGTGAGGCGGATTCAGGTTCATCAAATACCTGCGTTTAATGTGTTTAATTTAAATGTCACGTTTTCATAAACGAGGACTCTGACCGTGGACCGTCGCACGTGCCTCGCAGCAAGAAGGTCCCGGGTTCGATTCCCAGGTCGGCCCGGAGGCCTGTGCGCAGTTAGCATGTTCTACCCGTGTTCACCTGGGTTTACTGAACACACATTTCAGTATCTCCTGTTAACCTGGCTGCTTGTTTTTGGACTGTGGGAGGAAACCCACACAGACACGCCCTGCCCGGGGATCGAACCCGAGACGTTTTGCAGTGCTGTGAGAGTGTTGAGTACTAATACGTGTATGTGTGTTTCAGTCCCCATCTTCTGCTTTGTATCTCGTGTCCTCAGGTCTGTTCGTGTTGTATGAAGAGAAGTTTCTACTTCACGTGGCACAACTTCTGTTCTCTCTGCAGCAGGTACGATCAAACCTCACACCCCATCCAATATACCCCCCCCCCCCCAAAAAATAAACTAAAATAAAAAAAATAAACCTAACCCACCCCCGGGGCTCTGTATTTAATCTGCAATGTGATGTGTTTACAGGGTCGTGTGTCCGGCGTGTTGTGTAGAAGTAAGTTCACACACATACATCCTCATGATCACATCGATCCATTAACTAGCTGTTTGTTTGTTTGTTTACATATTAGCTGCTTTTGCCGTTCAAGTGGTGCGTCGACCTTCCCGTCGGCTTCTTTAAGCTCATCGTGTTGGATAAAGAATCCGAGGAGAGCCGGAGGAACTTCTGGAACCAGCGCTGGATGTGGGATTCGTCCTGGTCAGTAAGATCTCCATCACATCACTGTACAAATGCTACAGCGCCCCCTGGAGCAGATCGAGTTGAGGGTTTTCTGATCACAAGAAGGTCACTGGTTTCAGCCTTGCTCACGTCTTGCACACTTCAGCATTGAACCTACAACCTTCCGATGACTAGTCCAGTACTCCAAACACAACTGATCTATGATTTTTATTTTATTTTAGGGTGCCGCTGGTTTTAGCGTCTTCGCCTCTCACCTCGGCGTCTTCTCTCACCCTGGCAATGCAAGACTGGCACACTCAGGAAGTGTGTGTGGAATGCCAAGGCCTTCTACTGGGCATGTTTAATTCTGTGCACAGATGCCCGATCAGGGTCTCGCAAGAGATATAACACTGACCCCTTGTGGCTATTTTAATGTCACGTCGTCCTGCTCCGTCGTCTCATGTCTGACGAAATCGTTTTATCATCGTATCGTGTACATAAAGAACGCAAAATATTTTTCCTTCACTTTTTTTTTTATCCACGTCTTATTATTGGGACTTTTAAGTCCCCTAAACCCTGTTCAGTCACTGGAGAGGTTTTTGTTTGTTTGTTTGTTTGTTTGTTTGTGAGCTGCAATGTTCCTGTGGTGTTTCATCATAATGGCGTTCTAGTTGTACAAAATGACTTTTATATATATTTTAAGTAACAATAAACATTAGTTTTTCATCATTTGTATCGTCCTTGTTTATGATTAAATATTTTACTGTAATAGGAATGAGTTGTATTTATATCTCTATCTAAATAATTACACACCTCACAGTCGGAAGTCCCGGATTCGATTCCGGGTGGGTTTCCTACAAGTACTCCAGATTCTTGTACTCCAGTAGTAAAGTATAATATAAAGTGTGTCGAACTGATACTGAAAAGTTTTTTTTACCCTAGTGTTTCATTAGCACCATAAAGGGAAAAGACTCGCACCGACGAGCTATTCGGTCAGTACGGCTATGGAGAGCGAGAGCGCCACACCTCTACATTCCCATTTACACATGTATGAAATGATCTAGACCACTTTCAGTTCATACCAGAAATAAATGAGGCTTTATCCAGCAGAAACTGACAGTCTAAAGACATGCAGTCCGGGTCATTGAAGATATTGAAATTATTCTGTGTGCGTTTGTCTCTAAGCCCTGCAACAGACCAGCGACCTTTCCAGATTTAGTGTATTATATATATATATATAAAGCTATATAATAACTTAACCAGGGTTCATCAAACACTAATGTAGATTTACAGGAGTTTTTTGAGATCTTCTGGTAGACCTGGACTCCAGGAAACCCAGGTGAATCCCAAAGCCCTGATCACACACCACTCACACTATATGCTTCCCAGATTCCTTCATGTAACGTGTTCATAAGCAAATGATTCTCCAGCCATTCCTGAAAAGTCAAGTTAGAGAGAAGATTCAGCTGATTTGAACCCGTGTTCGAAACAAATTCTATGCAAAGCTCTGTGAGATTAGGTTTCCACCCCACTGTGTTCAGCAGGACTGTGATAGTAAATGTGTGAATAGGTACATTAACATTCGAAGACTGGCGGTGTGATTGACTCAAAGCTGAAACTATTCTGGGCCTGGTGGACCAACATCTCAGGTGGACTGTTGTACTTTATACCGAGAGTGTAGGATTGGGGAGACTAAAGGATTGTAAATATTAAGTATTAGTGTGACAGGAAATGATATTGGTAGTTTATAGGTACTTCCTGTCCCTATTTTTTGATGTAATTAGACTGTTTTAACCAGCGTAATTCAATGTTACGTTCGATCAAACGATTTAAAAGATGTGTAACATGCTGGTGCTTTATAGATAAAACAATTATTAATGAGTTTTAAAATATTTTAGCTCACTGCCCTAAATTGTTCGGTCTAATTTAAGGTTGTGGTGTGTGAGGTTCCCACAGTAAAACGTTAATAAAGTGGTAAATGATATCACACGACTATTTAATAGGAAGATTAGATGTAATCTAACATTCTTCCTTTAATGAAAGTCATTTTAAACTTCCGATATCTTACATTAAAAGCAATTCAGAATGTCTCAGTACCACACAGCCTTGCTATAACATTTATAACATTTCATTAAAGATTAATATTAGATTAACTCTTTAATGTCACTGTTATCGAGTCATAATAGATGTAATGTGTTTGTTAGATATTTTATAACTTGTGTTATTGAGTTAATGTCTAGTTAAATGAAACAACATTTTTCCCCCTTTTTTCGAATTCGCAACTACATGTGTGATTCGAAAAAGAATCGAATCTTTGCAATCGACTCTCGAATTGATTCAAACGAATGAGTGAATTTGCATTTACAAAAATAAAAATGTCGATGGTTGTGTGTGATTTCTTTACGATTTCGTGTTAAATTGTGTTCTTAAATAACACTTTTGTCTTATTTTGTATTATAATTGTAAAGTATTCGGCTAATACACGGTAATAAACCATGTATTACATGATTACACTAAATCCAAATCTTGGGCCTTCTTACTGCCCCTCAGAGTTTCTCGGGTCTGGAACTAAATCTTTCTCCAAGCTAAAGTACTAAAGTACTATAGGGAACTGGACAATTCTGCATCTCCACTTGATTTAGTGGCATGTTTTTGGACTGTGAACACCACACGCGGTCCCACACGGTCGAACTCGATCTTAAACCCGCCTGTGGAACTGAGTTTATTCATGATCAGGGTCATGTTGGGTCTAACCTGGACATGTCATGTCTAAACTACTGAATTAGATTGAATAATCTCTCTTGTCTGAAGTCTAACTACATTATTGTATTATTAGCTCGACTAGAAGATAAAAGACCTTTTACTATAAAACTATAACTAATCTGAAACTATAACTAATCTGAAACTATAACTCGTCTGAAACTATAACTAGTCTGAAACTATAAATAACCTGAAACTATAACTAATCTGAAACTATAACTCGTCTGAAACTATAACTAATCTGAAACTATAACTAATCTGAAACTATAACTAGTCTGAAACTATAACTAGTCTGAAACTATAACTAATCTGAAACTATAACTAATCTGAAACTATACTATGAAATGTTTATTTTAGACGTAACAGCTACAGATGTTTAATAATGCAAATGTTAGAATTATTACATTAAAAAACATCATTCAGGGTGAGGACTATTCTCACTGGTGTTAACATGTAGTAGATAGTTGACAGACAGACCGGTGGATAGAGAGGTGGACAGATGGACAGACAGACAGACAGACAGACAGACTTTATTGATCCACTAAGGGATATTATGGTGTTGAAGCAACAGTTCCCACATCACACAATGTCATAACATTATAATACAGGGCATAAAACAAAAGAAAAATTACACATTAGTTTAAACAAGATACAGAAATCTAAAAGATAAAATATATTTGTTTATAAAAAAAACCAATATAACATTGTAAGAAATATTATACATCTAATGGAACATAAACTACATTTATAATAAGCCTACATGGGGCAGTTTTAAGCACGTACAAATTGAAATAACATCCAGGTATTAAACAATTACTTTATTTACAATTTTACTTGATTAACCTTTTACTTTATTATTTGACAAAGATGATAAACAGTTTATTTGTGCACCGATCACAATAACAGTAAATGGTATTTCAGTTTTTCACATTGTAGAATCAGACTGGCAAGTTACAAATCTAAGACATTATCACTGTATTTAAAGTAAAGTGTTGATATTCTGGATTAAAAGGATCTGTTTCTTATTTAGTTTAAAGTTATTTAATCGCTCATTTCCTTCTCGGCACTGAGCGACGTGAAGGGAATCCAGTGATTCGGTTCATCCACCTGATTCAAAAGAATCGAATCCGAATTGAATCCTAACGGCCGTTGCTAACTATTGTGCGCATGCGCAGTAGCGCAAAAGAGCGACTTAAACTGATAGTGTCTTGCTGAAGTCTCACAATAGTGCTGAAGCGTTTGGTGTGTGTGTGTACCGGCTTCTGCTCTGTCCGTGTTATTTCCACTCTTTATAATCTTCATTATTAAACAATGACCGGAGATCATCAACATCAACACCACCAGGTAGACAAATCATTCATTTATAAGTATATTATTGTGGTTTTCTTTGCTTTTAAGCGATTGCATTTTCGCTGACCAGGTCCTGAAATATTCGATATATATATATTTTTAATTTAAATAAATAATTACTTTCTAACTTTGTTAATGCTGATAATAACGGACTAATGTTTGAAATAAAATACAGCTGAATGTGGGGTTTATTCACTGTTCGGCTCTTTATGGCTCGTTTGACATTGTGGATTTCAGATCTCTGTGTTAAAAATGTACCATTAAAAATGAAAATAATGTATTTATTGCTTATTTTTTCAGATGGATTCAGGTTCCAAACAAACCGGTGAGTGTGAACTTAAACCTGAAGTGTTAGTTGATGTACATTTGAATCTTGTCCATATTTACTCGCTTCAGTTTTTGAAGCAGCGAAATGGCGTCCCAGAGACTAAGTCCCCTCATTCTCACTCCCAGTCGTCTATTGTTCAAAACAGGCCCTTTAAAATACACTTTAGGATCGAAAATTCTTTACTTTGGGTCGATTTTTGTACACATTCGTAGATTATTTTTACAACAAGGACGCGTTCTGGGTCACTTTCCTCCTCTAAAGAGTCGAAATTTAGGCCTGAAAGTCGGGAATGGGGGGTTGAGGACTTAGTCTCTGCGCCATTTTCTTTTCCTTTTTGCAGGCTGCGTCTCAAACCGCGTTCTTTACCACTCAGCGGTGTGTGACCTACATAGGGACTCGAACTTTCCTGTTTGTAACTCGACGCTAAAGCTCTCCGTTTTGTGAGATCTGAGTTCCAGTGTTGTTTACACGTTTAGTACCACGTCATAACCCGACCAAGTTCAGAACGATACGAGGGTTAGTTTTGGAAGTAGGGTTGCCGTGTAGTGTAGTGTAGTGTGTATTGGGACACGGCCCGTTTCTTGCCTGCTGTGCTATGGAGGCGCTGCAGGGGGAAATGCTTCAGCTTTTTAAATGTGGCTCTTTAAAAATGATTTCTTTCTTATTATAGAACAGAAATGATCCATAACTCAGCTTTATTCCATCAGTCCATTAAGTTCACAGAGTTCTAAAGGAAATCAAAAGAAAGTGCACATATCTATATACATATATAATATAATAAAGTTCATGTTTATGTTTTGCTTAAATTCTCAGAACCTGAATCCACACATGGATCACATTATTAACTACACTATAATAACTACACTATAATAACTACACTTTGAACTTTCTCAAGCCCGGTCAGGGTCGCAGTGAATGTGTGATATTTAATAAATATTTAATAAAAGAATAATAAACTATATACAGGCTGTTGGATCTTTGCAGGGTTTGTTGTGTTTAACTTTTCCATGTTTGTGCGACACTTAAGTGGCTGATTGGTGTTCATAGATGATCATTCTACTGGTCGGACTGGGACCCGGGTCTAATCGGATGGTCTAAGATTAACAGACTATCAAGCCGCCCGAGTGCAACATGTCTTTATTTTTTTGTTGTACACTTTACATTTGTGTACTTTTTGTTTTGTAATGTTTTATGAATACTTTGATAATATTGAGGTTGACTGAACTAAACCTACACAATCGTTTTAAATGTACTTGATTATAGTTTCATGTCAGATTATTTATTTACTCTGTTAGATTGAAATTATATTTGACGTTTATTGACTGTGTGTGTGAGGGGGAAGTTCCCTTAATCAAAGTTTCCTATTCCAGAGAGAACGAGCCACAACCCGGCGTGAGTCTCTTACAGTAAACTAGGCAGCATTCGTACCCAGATGTAGGATGATGGACTTGGGTAAAAGACCACTGTGTCTGGTGTTGACCCATTGAAATGAGACTCGTGAAAATCATTGGCAATGTTAACAGTTCACCTTAATAATAACAGTGTAATAGCATGTCATAGTGACAGAAGCACCCGGAACAGGGCGTAACAGGGTGTTAGTATATCATAGTGCACAGCAACAGTGCATTCATACCCTGATCGATAATGAAAGACCACTGTGCCACCCGGGTATTGCCGTGTTTATAATGTAAATGTATATAATAATAAGTGTATATTTATATTTATAATGTTTTCCTTGATGTTGGTGACTGGGATCAACAACCACAGTGATTTAAATACTAGAACATTTAAATAACAGATAAATGCTGTAATGTACATTTAAATGATTAATTTTACAGTTAGTGTACATATAAATTTAGTTGTTATTAATACTATCTATATTGTACATTTATAATACACTTTATCTTTATAACGCTGCTTTTATAATTATTATAATTTTTAATGTAACAGATCAGATTGTTTACACACACTTCATAATGATATTATTTATATGAATCTTTATTATTTAGTTGTTAAACTTGTGCAGAACAGAATGTTTGTCAGTCTGCTTTCCTACACACTCATGAGCATGTCGACCTGACCGGGCGTCCACACCTACACAATACACACCGTTTATATCCTCTTCATTCTCAGGTGAAGCAGTTGAAGTTTAATTCCTGGTTTAAGTTCTTTTGATTTGTGTGTGGTGGAACAGGTGTGTGTCGTACAATTTCTCTGTGTGTGTGTGTGTGTGTGTGTTGTATGTATGACTTGTCTAAGTGTGTTTGTTGTATGACTTGTCTTTGTGTGTATGTGTGTGTTGTATGACTTGTCTCTCTATCTGTGTATCTGTGTGTTGTATGACTTGTCTCTGTGTGTGTGTGTGTTGTATGACATGTCTGAGTGTGTGTGTTGTATGACTTGTCTGAGTGTGAGTGTGTGTGTTGTATGACTTGTCTGAGTGTGTGTGTGTGTGTGTGTTGTATGACTTGTCTGAGTGTGTGTACGTGTGTGTGTGTGTTAGGGCTGTCCGCAAATAATTGATTATTCGTTGGTCGACCGAAAAAATTACTAGTCGGCCAAA
>JAOTRQ010000010.1:3081438-3091780 GCA_028565875.1 Hoplisoma paleatum | reverse complement strand
TCTCTCTCTCTCTCTCTCTCTCTCTCTCTCTCTCTCTCTCTCTCTCTCTCTCTCTCTCTCTCTCTCTCTTTCTCTCTGTCTGTCTGTCTGTCTCGCTCTCTTTTTTTTTTGTCTCTCCGGCTCTTCGATTCGCTCTCTCTCTGTCTTACTCTATCATTTGTAAGTTGAGCTATGAGCATATAACAGAAGGTATTACAATATACGGCTGTAACATGAGCTCCCCACGTTCTTCGTCCAGCCAGTCCAGTGTTTCGGACCCTGTGTGTGTCCACCCACTGTATCCCACTGACGTTCCATCACATCTCTTAACAGTTGGAATTGTTCCTTTTTTGCATCAAATGTGCTCGTACATGTAACTCGTCACACATCCGCTGATTAATTTATAAGCCTGGCGTCCTACACACACGTGCATATACGGTTACTTCCTGAAGCCCATCTGCTGTTGTTCACTGTAGTCGTCCATCTGGACCTGATTTCTGGATTAAATAGGTGCCCTGTAGGACCCACACTGACCAGATGCTGTTGCAGTGACACTAACATGTTAATAGTGTGTGTTGTAGTTGATATGCACAGACCGCAGTCTTGCTTTTGTAATGGTGTGTGTGTGTGTGGGGGGGGGGGGTAGTTTCCTGTAGAGAGATTTTAACATACAATATCTACCTGAGAACTTGATTTGACCTCCATGGACCATCCTCTTGACAGTCCTTAGCAACTAGTATGTTTAAATCAGAGTGTTCTAGCCCGGATAAATAGGGAGGGCTCTGCCAGGATGGCCTAAATCTACAATGCAAATGACAATCTACTACAGAAAACTCTTCTAAGCAAAGAACACACACACACACACACACACACACACACACGCACACACGACAAGTTCAGTATTTCTAATTAACCAGACTGCATGTCTTTGGACTGTGGGTAAAAAAACTGAGAACCCGGAGGTAACCCACACAGACACTGGGAGAACATGCAAACTCATTTACATTTCCAGCACTTATCAGACACCTTTATCATTATTATTTTAGTATCTAGTAGTATTTGTAGTAGTATTAGTTAGTAGTATTATTTTAGTCATTAGTATTTAGTATTAGGTTTAATAATTGCTCTCATATTCTGAGCAATTGAGAGTTAAAGGCCTTGCTCAAGGGCCCAACAAGCTGCCAGTGGTGAGGTTTAGGGACCAGCTGTAGCCTAGCGGTTAGGGCACAGAATCCAATAGACACCTGAGTTTAAATTAGCACCACTGCTGGGTTGCTGTTGTTGGGCCCTTAACCCACAATGGTGAAAATGTAAATGTTTGAACTGTCGTCTAGGTGATGGTAGGTCAAGACTGGAACCCCACACCGTAGAAAAAGACCTAGATTACCTTACCAGGGAATCGAACCCGGGACTTTTAGCAGTGAGGCGGACCATGGAGGATTAAATTAAATTATATATATTATTAATAAGGCTTATTTATTGGCCCCTCCTGACACCAAGGCCACGGACAACAGACCCACTTGCCCAAATCCCCTCCGCCCCACCTCTTACCCAATCAATCACCCCCACCCCCGCCCAAACAATCACCCTCTCCATCGGAGGCCCTAACGTTAACCATTAAGCTACCTTACGGCCTCTTAGTCCTAAGCAAATAAACTAAAATAATGACCAAACTTACCGAGTTATGAACACTGGACTGGAATGATTTACTAAATAATACCACCGTGGCCTTTCAGATATGACATCATAAAATTATAGATTGTGTTTCTACAGCTTACGCCAGATGTAAATGCACATATATGTTTTCTTGATGCACTGCGATTATGTGCAAATATTGATACAAGGGGTATGAACGTCAATATCAGGTCGTTTTAAATCTTTATTTCAGATTCTAAATCCATTTAAATAATAATATAATCACACTTCAGGGCGGCGTTGGCACAGGCCTTGCTAGCGCCTGCCAATTCATGGAGGGCATAATAACTCACTCAAGAGGTTTGATCTGCTGTGAAAAAAACAAAAAAAAAAACAAAAAGGCGTTCAGTAAAGCGCCCCCTTATGAACAAACCTGGTCATTACACCTATTTACACAGTGGGTTTACTGTTCTTATTTAACACCGACTGAATGTAAATATATATAAAAAATACATATAAATGAAAACCTTAGAATGGAAGAAATCACACAGCCTGGTGTATTTTTTTATTTCATATCGTTTATACCGGAACTTTTGAGGCTTTAAGGCATGAATCATTTGCATCGACGTACATTTTTTGTTTCCTCCCTGTAACATAATCACTGCTGCTGCATACGTGAGAATGATGCTCGTCTGTGTCTGAGATTAGAAGCTCCACTAACAAAGAAGGTCAAAGAAAAGAAAAGAAAAGTAAAAAATAACGGTTTAAAAGAAAATTAGGAACTCACAAAATAAAATTTCGGTTTATTGTCGCACAACAATTTCACACATACATCAAACAGGCCACAATAGATAGCAATTTAATAGACAAAGCGAGAAAAGATTCGTCTCTTCCTCGGCTCTGCCACCTCATACAAACCGACTAACTGATGTACATACACAAAGTACTGGAATGCTCGGAATTAAACGACTTTTGACTGCTTTTTTTTTCTCTTTCTTTACAATTTCTGTTGAGATAACATGACACGGCCAGAACACACGTAAAATCTATTTTTTATAGAGGCTTCAACTTCAAAGCACCGTTTGGTAACCAGAGATCACTGTCAAAAATGGCTGACCTCCTAACAATATGTACAAAAATATAAAATGTAAATAAAAATACAAACAAATTCTCCTTTAAAGTATCTTGTAAGAAGGTAGAGCTTTGAAGTCTTCGTTGTTTCTACAAAATTTGCAGTTAGGTGTGTGTACACGGATGTTTGAACTCTACTTGATGATGACCACGTTGTTGTTGTTGTTGTCGTCTTTTCTCTGCGCTCCCCTGCCCTCCCCTCCCGCCCCTAGTGGACGAGTTAAGGAGAACAAGAGTTTAGCAGGTTCACCCTTTTTTAATCGTCCGTCTTCTGCTTCTTGGTTCCGACGTCCTCCTGTAAACAGGGTTCATGCGGGGTTAAGAACAGAGCACCGGCGTTTCGATTTGGGATTGGTTTTCACATAAGGTGACACACTCACGTCCTCGTCGTCATCCTCGGCTGCCCTTTTCGCCGTTCCGCACTCCGCCTCGTCGTCCTCGTCGTCTTCGTCACCTGAAACATTGCGAGGTTGAGGTCAGAATGCGGCGCGCCAGCCCGAGAGTGACTTTGCTCGGTGCAAAAGCGTTACCCTCGCCGTCGTCTTCTTCGTCCTCTTCCTCGCCGACATCCTCCTCCTCCTCGTCTACCTCGTTTTCCTGATCGCCGTTTTCCTCGTTATCCTGACAAACACGCACTCACACTTAGGAAACCGACCTCGCAATGTCTGGACGTTTCTATGGAAGAACGTAAGGAGAACCTACTGCGTTCCCATTGGCCGGCGCGTCCTTTCCGTTTTCTGATTCCTCCTCCACGGTCTTCTTTTCTTTAAGGTCCTGAAAATGAAACGGACACGATCACAAACGATCATCGTGCACTGGTGATTAGTGCAAACCCATAAAGACTCAAACAGACTTGAGCTTCTGGTTTCAGCAGCAACAACAAAAAAAGCCCTTGGAGGCTGATCATCTCCCCGCCTTCTGACTGAAGTGCTGTAATCCGATACGCACCGCGTTATCGAGCTGTAGTCCTCATAAATCAGCCACACGATAGGCTCGGGCGATGACACACCTCGCGGAGGGACTACAACTCCCACTATGCACTGCGCGGACTATTTTAGCGCGGCCAATGAGAGAGCTGGGACGAACGGAGCAGAACGAGAGGCTCAGTTAGATTAACCCGAGCGAGAGAAGGAACAATAGAGACATGTATGGTCCGTGTACGACACACTACAATTCATTCATTTGACCTTAATTCTGACGTCATTATACAGCCGGTTCGTTTTATGCATCTTATTCATATTCAATTTTTATTCAGGAGCGTTTCTATTTCCAGAATATGGGGTGTGATCGGGTATCAATGTAGCCTAAATGAATGGGGTTTGGGTTTGATGATAGCACATCTTGTAATCCTTCAGTTTTAAGCCGGTTACAGTGCTACAGTTACGCCTCCTTCGCTTTACGCACCGTCCCCATGACATTACACACCCGGATTCAATAATCCCACCTTATTAAATAAATAAATACACACCAGATCCCTCGTACGAATCAAATCTTCTAACACTCCATGAGTAGAAAGTGATCAATTATAAGCAAAGCAGCGCGCATCGCAAACGCGTCCAACAAAGGACACAAATTGCGCCATCGCCGTTACGCGTTACACTCATCAAAGTTTACGGGTTTTTTTAAGGGGGGTGGTGGTGGTTTTGACTGACCACCAGGATGGAACTTTAGAACATCGGGGCGCAGAACCCTCGATGGGAAGAAAGTACCCGACGCGACCCCGATCGTACCTCGGATACCCTTCACGCATTCGTGTTCGTGTTTGTGCGCTTTTCGGGCGAAAATTACGCACCGACCCGAGCCTCAATCAAACCCACCCGACTTTATTTTAAACCAAGGTTTAGAAAGTATATATCTTAAAAACAAACAAACACAACAACAACTTGACAGCTACGGATGTGAATCTCTATGGGTCTCATTTCGGTGCGTGACGTGCGTAATGAGTAATAAATGTTCCGCGCACTGATTGTGCGCTTTACATCTTTGACGGTGGTTTCTGTCAATCGTGCAGCTCGTTCGCATCGGTTCGTCGTACGGATCCAGACGGACGGACAGACGGTGGAAGCTCCGGGTGTCCAGGAGCGCGGGCGCGTTACTGGAACGATGCAAATCCAAAACTCCGAAACGAAGGTCGGGCTGCAGCTTTTGTCGGAACTTCGTAAAAGGTTCAAGGTGCTTAAAAAAAACGGGGAACCGAAACGCGTCTAACGTCAAAGACCCGAGCACCGGTGCAAAATTGTTTTCTTATTATTGTTAATGTTGCTATTATTTAGGGAGGTTGGGGTTGCGGGGGTCAGACTTTATTCCACGCATCGTGATCAGTCAACCTATAACAGTATCCGACACGCATCATGGATTCGATAGATCATTTATGTTACTCTTTCAGGATCTAAAGGGTGTATGGAGAAGACTTACCTTGGCGGAGATTTCCGAGCTGGTGTCGACTTTTGTTTCTGCCATTTCTGCCCCGAAATGTGATCGGAATAAAATAATGGGGAAAAAAGATGGAGGGGGAGTCCAGAAGCCCGCTTAGGAATAAAAAAAATGAGGGTTTAGTCGGTGCCTGTGGCGAAACTCCTCCGCCAGCGCGCCGCTTAATATAGACAAGTGGGCGTGACCTAGAGGTGGATGTGTCTGGAAGTGGGCGTGGCGTATTTGGTATACTTCGGCTCGTGGGCGTGGCTAGGGGCGGGCTATATTCGCCGATTGGTCTCAATGAGAGTAATCTGATTGGCCGGAACGAAACAATGGACAGTATTTTCATAGTGCTCGCGAACCGACCCTTTCTGGGTCATTTCTGTGCCTATAGTAACTGTATTGTAACTCCAGTGCTATAAGTGACAGATTGATTTGGCTTATGTGAGCTTCATTACCTTGGAAGATATATATATGTGTGTGTTTTTTGGGATAAGGAGTGATGGGAAACAGCAGTATGACCAATAGACTAACAAGATCTATAGGTTTACCGTATAAATAAGTTATAACATGGCAGGGCAATTTATTAAGCTACATTCTGTGCTCTAACCTTGGTGGTTACTGTCTACATTGCTCCGGCACTAGACCTATATATTATTAGAAATAATATAAAAATTCTTCTCCGTGGTACTGTGACATATGATTCAAATATGTCGGCTTTCTTATGATGTACGTGTGCACACAATAAAACCCAATACTCCTTAGATTAAGAAACAAGGTCAAAGAATTAAAGATCAAAGAATTATATTGCGGTACTTCTTTTCTGCACTACTCGTACGGTTCAGCCTTCTCGGTTTGATTGACAGCTCCAAGCCCCGCCCCTTTTCAAAATCCGCACAGTTTTCGTAAAGACTTGGGTTGCTGGCAAAATAACCGATCCCAGGTCGGTCTTTTCTGTCGTCCCTTATATACTCAAGTCATCCGTGTAGACACTGGGCTGATCCCAGAACAGTCTAAAAACAACACTCTGTCGCATAGTACTGTAGCGCGGACTCGACTCAACATCGACTAAATACGACTTTTAACCGTTATAGCGGTTATTTACGAGCTCTGTCGATACTCTGACATACTCTAACAATACTCGTTTATAAAGATCCAGGTTTGTTGTTTAACAACGATTTCAGATCAGTTTATGTCTTTTCCGTATCAGAGCAGCTGTAACCATTGGCCACGTCGATCTGATCCCAGAACAGTACCAAGAAAGATACGTTTTATCTTTATTTTTTAAACACAAACTAACAAACCAGATTTTATTACAGTTATATACATATTTCTGTCAAAATTACGCGACGATTACATTATTCACATATATTACATTATTCACACCTCCTCCTACTAAAATATGCACAATTCTGGAAACGTCTTTCGAAACTCAGTTGCCACAACCAAGATGGAGTTTCGACCGGTCGTGACCAAAAAAAACCCAACCAAACAAGGTTTTAATCCGAGTTAACTTTGTTTACTCCCGTATTCGTAAACATAAAGTCTCTCAAATTCATACGCATACAAGTGTGTGAACTATTAATCGAAATAAAAGTTAAAACTATTGGAACACTATGGAAACCTAGTACCTTACCAAGATGGCGGAAAAAACAGGCTGTGTGGCGTCTTAAATCGCCGGATTGGTCAATGCACAGGAGCGAACGCCAACTTGACGCTTTGCGAATTCTGATTGGTTCAATCAGACGTCAATCATGTGTATCTCCCGCGGTAAGGGATGGTGTAAAACAAGGCGTCCATTCCATGCATGGAACGGATTGTTTTAGTCTTATTGTTTGTGTGAAGACGTTCAATTATAGTAATAAAAACTCAGTTTGGTTAACTAACACTGCCAGCACTACCAACATGACTTTAAATACATTTTAAATAAGTCAGATTTCTTGTAATGCAACTAACTTGCTTCCAAAGAAGCAATATCGTCTGTGCCTACATTACGGTGCATCATTGATATACCGTATAGGCCTATTACTCGATTAAGCATTTAATGTTTTGACTGACCAGCATTAAAAAACAAAAGTTAAGAAAACATACGTCATATATCATGAAAGATGTAATCCACAAGACAACCGCAGAACTGAACGAGCATCTGCATGTACAGTGAGCTCAGAAATGCTAGAATTCAAGGCAAAGTTGATATGCATTATTTACATCCTAATATGATCACACAACTTGGTCTACAGAACACAACATTTGGAGTAAAAAGCAGAAACTCAACGTGTCTGATGAGTCAGTTTTCACCATGTTTTACCAAACTGATCTGGCAAAGCACATTCTTTCCTTGAGATGCAGATTTTTATGTTTACATACATTTAATGTTGTGCATGCAGGCAAAAAGGTGATAATGTTAATGTTCAACTAAAAACATTAGTCTAAATGCAGCATTAACTATTAATGAAATGCAGAAAACACCATAGACTCTCAAGTCAGGGGGTTAATTAGTAAAAAAGTTAAACCGACATGCCTAACTTGAAGGCAGAACTTGAGTAACTTGTGTAAACACAATAAATTGACCCTGATTCGCTGTGATTCATTCTCTTGTAAATTAAATATATTTATCTAATAAGGCTATATCAGCAAAAACTGAAAATGCACACCAGAGAATCGACCGTATGAATCTAATATCAAAAGGAATTTCATTTTAATTACTAAGAATCCATGATTCCCACTTCTGTAAGCAGACATCTAACAAATCAACTGAATGCAGATCATTTAAACATTAGATGTGAAACACATATTAGCAGTGGCTGCATGACAGATCTTCCTAAAATTCTAGTTGTTGGACATTTTATGACATCAAAAAAGTCCTCGCAAACAATTCATTTTATATTGTTGCATAATGTTACAGAAACTAGGTAAATGAATGATTGTTTAGGATGCATGGATTTTCTTTCCTACGTGGATGGATGGCTAATTTAAAAGCTGTTCATTATGTTTAGTAAACTGTTTGAGTAACAGAAGCACATGTTTCACCAGTGTAGTTTAGGAAATCTATAAAGGGTTTAATATTGTTATGTTTATTAATCTAAGATGGTCCAACAAATCAAAAAAAGAGATTATTAAAAAGAGTACAGGAACCAATTCTGTTCATATATTTTGAGATTAAGATTT
This sequence comes from Hoplisoma paleatum, assembly GCA_028565875.1. Taxonomy (NCBI): domain Eukaryota; kingdom Metazoa; phylum Chordata; class Actinopteri; order Siluriformes; family Callichthyidae; genus Hoplisoma; species Hoplisoma paleatum. The sequence goes on along the minus strand of JAOTRQ010000010.1, from coordinate 3,083,452 downwards.
GTTTTCAGCCCAGTTTAAAATTTTTGGACATTGCTACGAAAAATGGTCAGTGCTAGCTAGACCTAGCTAGACATTGCTACGTAGCACTACGTACTACAAATAACATGTAGCTCTGTAATTATTGATATTTCATGCAATTAATATGAAATGCAATTACAATAACCAGTAATTCCATAAGGTAAATAAGTGACTATTTTTACTATTCATTGTTAATCAATAACTTGTTATCATTGTTATTAATGTTTAATAACTATTTATTGTATATATCTAAAATCCCTACCTACCTACTTACCTACCTACACACCTACCTACCTACCTACAACTTACCCACCCACCTATTTACCTACTTACCTACATACCTACCTATGCACACACCTACCTACCTACCTACCTACCTACCTACCTACTTACTTACCTACACACCTACCTACACACTTACCCACCCACCTATTTACCTACTTACCTACATACGCACCCACCGACCTACCTAGACCTACCTACCTACACCTACTTACATACCTACAACTATCTACCCACCTACTTACACAGCTACGTATCTATCTGCAGAAATGATTCACGATAGACTCGTCAAACAAAACAAAATAAAAGCTTCATCCAACACCAGGATTAAGCATCATAGTTCCTTACACGTGATGCTATATTTTCACAAACATACTTAAATAAACAATAAATTTAATATGTAAATGTGTTATGTATTTATTGTCTTTGCAATGTAAAAAACCCTCTCAGAGACGTGGATGTTATTATAGTCCAGGGGTCATCAAACTACAGCCCACAGATTTCAATTAACCGGCCACATTAACTACACCAGCAATTCATGTCGTCTGGTATCCATTCATATAAGTGTAAACAGTGTTAAACTAGAAAAAAACACACAGAGTCTGTACAATTAATGCAATAAAGGACGTTGGTCTAAACTCACTAATCAACATTTGCATCACCTATTAGGTCTGATGGTCCTCGTTAACACTGATCTGATTTTTGGAGAAAGACTGGAAAAGGTAGAATGATGGAAATCCTTAAAACTAATAAATGACATGTCTGCATTATGACTGTAAACGACAGAATCTACGATGCTTTATTTATTTATTTAATTTGTTTTCATCTGAAGCACAAGTCGTGAAAATAGTGAGTGTCCAAATACTTTTGCTTACATATTTTTTTTCCTTTGGCCTAGTTGAGTTCTCCCCCTGGTGGAATATTCTGCAAGTGCAAGTGCATAAAGGAAAACAATTCAAGAGCCATGAACGCTGCTTAATGATTCACTATCACTGTGAGAACATAATAACACATCTGCTGCACTTGATCATTACTCCACCAGTCCAAAAAGATTTTGTTACAGTGCATGATCACATGATCTCTTATTCGGACTGTTGTGAACAGGCGTTTACGATTTACAAGAAGACGGTATTTATTTGTCATTACACATGTATACATGTACAGTACAACGACATTCTTTAGCACAACTGGTGTATGAAAGTCGGGTAGGTAGGTAGGTGGGTAGGTAGGTAGGTAGGTAGGTCGGTCGGTAGGTGGGTGGGTGGGTGGTTAGGTATGTGGGTAGGTAGGTAGGTGGGTAGGTAGGTAGGTGGGTAGGTAGACCTGTTCAACATCGGGGGTGTGAGTCTCTCTCTATAATTACTGACAGAAGGAACTGCAAAACTTGGCTGTAGCGTGATGTGCCTGAAACAGAAGCCAAACAAGACCTGGCTGTTCCTGTCGGGGTGGAATGGACTGTAGTAGAACTACTTTCACACACACGCACGCACACACACACACGCACACGCACACACACACACAGCCACACACACACAGCCTAGTGGGTAGAGCGTTGGGCTATGAAGCCAAAGTTTAGGGGTTCAAATCCGGGCTCTGCTACACAGCCACTGCTGGGTCCTTGAGCGAGACCCTTAACCCCGTCTGCTCCAGGGGGCGCCGTACGCTCTGACCCCCAACTGGGATATGCGAAGAGAGACATTTCGTGCAATCGAGC